>JACXGJ010001249.1:0-89448 GCA_016801105.1 Esox niger
AGAAGACTAGTGAGGTGGCTCACTGAGAGACAGAGAGAGCTAGTTAAAACAGAGAGAGTTGGGATGAGAGCGGGTTAGTAGAAGACTAGTGAGGTGGCTCACTGACAGACAGAGAGAGCTAGTTAAAACAGAGAGAGTTGATAAGGGTCACTTGCAACAAGGAGTGGTGGCATCACTTGTATTCATATTCTGACAAATAGCTTGAGAACACTGTCTTTCATACTGACTCACTGTCAATCGTACTACTGAGGCACCTTTTCGGCAACAGAACATGAGACCCATCACGCCAGTATTCAAAAATGCAAAGACTGTGAACAATCAAATCTGATCTAAAAAATGTCATCCTACACAACAAGCATGAATCACCCACCAACAGGTTTGTTTACAACTACCGTTAGCAGCAGGGGCTTGACATCCTCCATTCAGAACACTCCACACTTCACGCTTATCACGTTTGAATTCAACTTGGTTTTAATAGCCTCACTCTATGCATAACGTGACATCCACCTCTTTAACCTAGGGCTGTCACGACTTTGACATTTTAGTTGATTAATTGTCACAAATAATTGCAACTGTCTACAGTGCATTGTAATTTGTATGCCACTATTATTGTGTAACCCTAATAATATTGCAAAGATACACAAGGTAGATTCGGAGATGGTTCTTCCGATTTGTGTTCGCTCTTTTGACTACAATCCAACAATTCAGCTTCTACAAATAATAGCTTAATTTGGCTTAAAACCAAAATGTGCCCAGAGCGGTTCAGTTGTATTCTGCTTTGGAACTACCACTAAATCCATGTTATTAATGACTGCTCTTCACAAAATGCAACTGCAAAGCATTGTAACATAACCGCATGGCAACATTTAACCTCATGCTCTGCTGCACATATTATTATAGGCTAGTTATTTGAAATAGCTCATTCTAAAACTATTATGCAGGCCTTTTTAACATGGCAAAACGTGTTTCAACGCTCAGTTGATTAATTCAGTTAAACATGTACAAGAACAATACATTTTATTTTCAAATGTAGGCATTATCTAAATAGAAAATATGCATGTAAATGACAAAATTCAACTTGCAATTTTAGTAAAAATATTTTATACATGTATGTTTTTTAATTTTGTCGAACAGAGTTGACACAACAAATAGGCAACTGAAACGTGTTTCTATATTAATGTTGTGAAATTACATAACATTACAAACAATCCTAAACTGTGATTAAACGCACCGAAATTAAGACGAAAATGACTTTTATTATCTGAAGCTATCACTTATAGCAGAGCTGTCAAACACTCTGCTGCAACCCTGGACTATACATCCCAACCGACTGAAACAGACATAACTGGAATGGTATTTGTTAAGACATACTAATATCGTTTTAAAACTAGTTCATTCGGATTTGATTTTATAATCTAAATATTGTGCAAAAGATCATTGTCATGAAAAGAATTACGATCTTGCCCAAATAATCTCAATCAGGAAATTATATAATAATTTGACAGCCCTATGTTCACATTTACATCTCTCCTTTTCTCTGGGTTGACAATAGCAGAATTAGGACAATAAAGCATACATTTTGTCAAACCCAATCACTGACTGATTGTAATGTTAAATTAGCCAGTCTTAATCCTAACCAGCAAATAGACTGCCCCCTGGTAGTGGATGTTTGCCAACATTCAGTTTTGCATGAAGCCAAACTAGCACCCTGTAGTGAACGATCAAATCATTTAAATCTCTCTCATTCTTTTGAAATATTTGTTATATTTTTCTACAAAAAACAAGCAGGCTTTTTTTTACTGTGACTGCTAGTCTTATAGATTTGGGGTCTTTTTAAATGGCTAAAAGTGAAACATGAACAATCAACTCCCATGTAATAACATGTAGAGCAGAGTCGGTGAACTCATCCATGTAGTTAGTGGCCGTGGGACCAGTAGGACCACAATTACTTAAAAATATTATTTTACCCAGTCAGACACAGAGTAATGGCAAGGGGAATGTTGCCACTAGATCATAGTAAAACATGTACTGTGCACACAATCGCAAGATAATCACTTCAAGAACATTACTGCATTTTACATGGAACAACTATTCCATTGCATTTCAAAATCCTGCAATTAATCAGTATTCATAGTTTTAGTAATATTCATACTCCTGGATTTCTATATGTATGATTGCTTGCACGCCCCCCAAAAAATATTTGGGAAACACTTTTTTTCATACCCTGTGGTATGTCTGATTATGACCTAGGTCAATTACAAAAACGACCTGCTGCTTTTGCTTCTTCAACCTTGCTACCAAGTGATTTCCCTACGCACATATTATTCAGGTGACTGAACACCACTCATCCTCCTCAACGATGAAGGAAACGAGGAAATCACATTAGAGGAAGAAAGTAATGACAGAGAGATATACTGAGGGCAGAGACATGGGATAATTGATGGGGTCAGCGAGTTGCTTGGTTGGTGACTCACTCTGTCTGCGCTGGGGCATGATGGCGCGTGGGGGCCCCTGGTACTGTCCCTGCCAGGGTGAGAAGGGGGCAGGCAGCACACCCTGTGCAGAGAAAACAAACAAAGTAGGTATGACGCACACTGACACACGCACACACGGAAACATCCACAAACAGGGAGGAGAAAGGTGAGGGTAGTGGTGATAGAATATTGTCTTTTATAATTATTAGTAACATTAACAAATTGCTATAGAGTAGTTAGATGCTATACTGTATTTCCAATGTTTAGAGTGGGGCTAGCTAATGAATACCTCAGACTGAGCTAACTTGGCTGGAGCAGGTAACCTAGTGGTTAAAACGCTTATACCTTGCAGGTTGTTGATGTGAATGAGAATGAGTTCTCAGTCAACTTACCTGCTGTAAAATGTACGCTTATTTAAATATAACTTTAACTTCATGTTACGAATAACAGCTTTGTTAACGTTGGGAGCATGCTCTCAAGTGCCTGCACAACCTAAATAGGAATCCAATAACACCAAATAGTCATCGAATTTGCCCGGGAAACCCCGCCTATGAGTCATCAACCCACTTCTAGGTCCAATCTCTGGGTCTCGGGTGCCGGGCTCGGCCATGCGCCTGGCACACCACGCCCTTGTTTAACAACGCTCTAATCAATAGCCGGGTGATAGCCAGAAAAAACAGCACAAGCCGCCGTCCACAGGGAGCCACCGTCAACCCGCTTTACTACAAGTCAATCGGAAAAGTCGCTAGCATACTGTGCCCTCTAGTACCATCAGAATAATTTCATAGCAACTTCCTGTGCTGTGTTTAGACAAGCACATGATAATATGGGTCCTTGTTGGGACGAGCTAACTGATGTAGCTGTCAGAAGGTAAGCAAAGTCAACTTGGGGCTACGGTTCTACAAGTCCAACATGGATTTGGGATTGAATCATAGCGAACCTTTCCTGAGTTGTTTGTAACATTTTGTATTTTAACATTTGCCAATATATGTCTGATGAGGGCCTGATTGTGGGAAAGGGGTGATTTTGATTGTGCTCACGTAAATGTAAATACATTTTCAAACTGAGTGAATTTTTAAACAGTGAGATAGTGGCACCTTTGCACAGAGAATCAATGTGGCTTTGGTCGAGTCAGGCTTTTATCACCCAGGGGGCTCCTGGTTTGACTCTACACCTGTTCGGACTTAAAAGGCGTGATTGAGGTTGCCCCCTGAACACCCCTCCACACACACACACACACACACACACACACACACGCACATACACACACGCACAGTCCCTGATCTCCAGAACATTTACAGCCCTGTGATTGAGTAAATAAGTAGGAAGCGTGCAATCAATGAGTACGAAAAAAACACACTGTTAATATGCTTATGTGGGATGGATTTGACTTTGTCAACATAATGTCCTATAATGTGTAGAGATACTGTAGAGCAAGCCAGCAAGCCATCTTAACAAATGCTTAACTTTACTTCTCATTTCCGGTTGAAAAAGGAAGAGGGAAGGGTTATCAACCCAATCTCTCTATGTCAACCTGCAGCTAGGGACAGAATTCAATGCCGATAAGTAGTAGTGATGGTGGAGAACACTGACAAAGCTGTATATTACAAAATTGCTTTTGTTAATATATCATACCAAATTGACAACAACAGAATCTATTTGTGAAGGGTTTCTGTAGCTGTATCAAAACTAGCATTCTTTATAGCTTGTTATCCAACATTTAAAATAGAAGGCCAATGTTTTTATTAATCAAATTGCCATAAAACCAGGCTGTCAGATCAGAATACATATACGTAGAATTGTGATCATTTTAAACAATTTCACTATCAGCAAGTATAATGACAACATCCTATGCCCATATGTCTTTATCATTACTCAGCAATAACTGCTACTGTCAGGTATTTTTCTCCACACCAAAGAGTGCTTTGTGTATGTTTAAGTATTACGTATGTACCTGTAAGATGATTTAGTCACTGCAAAAATGAGGGTGCAGATACACCAATCAAAGCTCCTGTTCATTTCAAATGCAAATGTAGCGTCGTTAAGCGATTTTTGCAGCGGGCAGCAGAGCAGAGCGAATCGAGCTTTGGAAGCAGTCAACTACTTCGACCATGTCATTATTACCCTCGCATATAACCAATCACAAGGTTTGCTGTTGTGTTTTGGTGGAATATATTCCCTGTAGGACAATCAAAGTACAATCCCAAATTATCCTCTGTCGGGCAACCAAAGTTGATCCCAATTCACCCATCACCATTTCCAGGCAAACGAATATTCAATCTGAATGAGCTGCTCCTTCCCAACTATAACAACAAATTACAGAGGGCTCTCCAATAATCCGTTTCCCACAGTACTTCAACAAAATGAAATGGCGGGGTAAAAGTTACATGTGGAGACTATACAGAGTTTATTTTAGTACCAGGATGCCCCGTGGTCTTATGGGAACATCCCTGACATTGATGCATATCATTAACTTTTTGACATCGATTCAATTCCTCTCAGACATTCCAGTTTTGTAAAGCATTCACTCAGTACTTATATAGCCATCGCACAACAATACATATCTATTCTTTTATACCATGAATCTCATAATATATTTAAGAAAATAATTGTATTATGTTTAAATTAATGGATGTGCACTACACAAAGAAAATACATATGAACATGACACAAGCCATGAACCCGCCACAATTGAATTTTAAGGACAAATGTTCTAACCATTACATAACTGGGAGCTCGCTTCAGATGAGCGATTTATGTTCAAAGCATCAAACTCAACTGAACATGCTGCCAAATGAACACCCTTCTATAAAAGTTCTATACAATTCGTGGTGGTGACTTGAAAGAAACATTTTGGGCCAACACTCCCTCAAACGTCTCCTTCGGAGCAGCAGATGTGTCTCGCAAGTGTATCTTCACGCTTACAATATCTGTGTTTCTATCTCAGTCTCCAGAACTTGCTCTCTTTTCCATAGTCTATTACATTTAGCAGTCAAGAACCAGACAAACACTGTTTGTCTGTGTGCAAGGATGAATTCCTGTCATCAATAACTGGCCCAATCCCACCTGAAGAGTCCGAAAGCCAGACCTAAAGATAAAAGTATCCTGGATAAGTGAGGGGTTGAGGGGTGGCCAAAGATCACTGCATTAACCAGAGATGACAGCCAACAGTTAATGCCCCTCCTGACTGTTAGGGTCCAGCTCATGAATTGGGCCAACCTCCTAAAGCCAAGCGAGACACGTATTCATTTAGGTTAAGAGAGCCTGGAATCTCTGGGGGGCCTGCACTATATCAGAGATCCCCACGGTGAGGGAATTGGAGGAGGAATGAGGTTTCTGATCAGCCCCCTGTCTTCCCTATATCACATAATAACAACAAGACCCTTCTGAGCTGCCACCTAACTTTGTTTCATTTACAGAGCGGAAGGTTTAAAATGGGGGAAGGAAAGCCTGGCAAAACTTGGCCAGCCTAACACTGACAGTGACTGGCATTTTCATTAGGTTGTAGCTCAGGGCAAGCTTTCCTGTCCTCATATAATATTCCGCGGTGGAGACAACTACATCTTAAATTTTAGGGGTTGCCCTTAATATGTGGGGTATCATTCTCTTTCATTATTAAGAACAATGAAATAATTTTGAATCACTGTAATGGTGTTTTTTTTACAGAAAGATGACCTTGCAATCAACACAGTTACTTTAGGCTAAAAACTCTATGTACTCTATGTACTTTCCCAGTGTAATTTTATGGATTTGACTGTTATAATTGCCATTAGTATGCTAACAGTGTCTTGGTCTAACATGCCCGTAAGAAGTATTAATACAGCATGTATAATTTTTTCATTATGAAGTGTTTGCAAAAGCATCAACTTTGTACAGCTAATATGACTAGCATTGAGTTATCACTCATGACATTTATCAGTGAATTAGCTATTCTTGCCTGACTACTTAACCCTCCATACAAGGTATGTGTCTTCGAAAGCACATCCAAAGCCATTCTGGTTCATATCAAACTGTTCACTCAATCAGGAAGTCACGTCTGTAATTTTTCAGTGCCAAAAGGTACTCTCCAGTGGTCTACCTTGATTGTGCTCACAAGCACCCAAGGCACCACAAGTTGTCGCTACAGGGCAACAATAAGAACAAAACGTTAAAACAAACCCCAAAAACCTGAACAGTGCTGGACAAGCACTCTTTGTGGGACTCCTGGCTAAATCCACAAGCAGGATTAGAACCCTGGTACATGAGTTCTTACTTTCGAACTTCTGGCAATTAGAATTACAACCGGTAAGATTATGGAGTCCATTTTTAAAAGAGTGTTCAGTGGCTAGTGTGCAGGGCAGTGACTGTGGAATTTGTTGGGGTGGGAGAGTGAGGCAGACCGATGGACTAATGTTAGGAGCTCTCTGTTGTTAGATAAAGACAGACAGATGGAGACGGGAAAGAAGATAGAAGAAAATTAAATACTTATTTCAGGAAAACAGAGAAACAGGTTGACAAGAGGGAGTGTAGCAGAAAATAGCCAAAGTTCAGCATTATATTATTCTTCCCTCTTCTGATTGAGGCCACTCTTCATTTCCTCTGTTGTGCACACACAAATACACATGACCACACACACACAATCTCGCTTTTTATTCAAGGCACTGAGTTAGCAGTGCTTTAAGCCACTGGGATTTAAGAGTTACATCTGATAACATGGCTACTGCCATATCTTCCAAATAAATCAAATTGTGGAGTACAAAAAGTATCCCATACCCTGGTCAATGGAGACCTCTCTGTGAACATTAGTGTAATGTATTGGCTAAAGCCCTGCAGGTGTCTAGCAGACATTTTGCAAAACAACAGTAGTTGTAGGAACTATGATTGCAGAAGAAGAGATATCATATGTTCCATCTGCTACAACCACCCTTGAACTGTCTGTGGAGAGAGGGAGAGAAAGGGAGGAGGGAAAGGACAGGTGCTGAGAGCAAGAAAGAAGTAAACTTGCAAAACTACACAGCACAAAACTTGTACCTTTGATACCATCTAAGAAAAGGAAAAAATGAAAAGAAACCCCCTACGGTTGTCATCTGATTTCTGTTTGTTTACATCTTTTTTCCTCCGCTCATCATAAACCAAGAGAAAAACATCACTATTTTCCTTCTAACCTTTCAAAGCAATTGCACGGTTGTAAAGAAAGGAAAATGTCAAAGTTATCATTATGGAAAGTTATCATTGTTTTCTTAAAAAAGTTGAAAAGCACCAAAGAAAAACCTTCCTGCCATGGAAAGTAAAGGTGGATAAAAGAAAGAAATGAAGAGAAAGGAACATTAGAGCGGGAAGTATAATAATTAAATGGAAAATAACTGAGACTGACAAAGAGGTAGAAGGATGAAATAGTTAGACACAACACCCTCCTAAGGAACGGCTTCTCTCAAACACACCATCCATCAAGCCGTTTCACCACACAGGACTATTGCAATGTTTCTGAGGTATGAGTGGCGATTTTGGAATGAGGATCCAGTAGTCGTGGGAATGCAGAATGGGAATGAATGGAAGGTGACAGTGTGGAGGGAGGGATTATGGGTCATAAAACTACTTGTTAACTGAGTAGCATGTAAACTGTATATTCAGTTGCCCTCAAAAGTTTGCATACCCTTGGAGAATTGGTAATAAATGTACCATTTCAATTGTAAAGAAAACATGAAGGAGCAGGCAGAACACTTTTATTTCTTATGGGATTCACATTCAACTGTAGGTTATAACAGAATGGCACAGTCATTAAACAAAACATGGCAACAAACAAACACATGAACTTACCCCTGTTAAAAAGTCTGCATAACCGTAGTTCTTAATACTGTGTATTACCCCCTTTAACATCCTTCAGGTCATGCAAAGTCTTTGGTCGTCATGCATGAACCGCATTTTTGAGATCTCCCCAAAGAGGCTTGATGATAATAAGTTCAGGAGGCCACTTCAGAACCTTCACATTTGTCTGCTGTAACCGCTGGAGGGTCAACGTGCCCTTGTGTAACCAGGCTTTTTTGTGGCATTGGCACAGTAAACGCTTCTTTATAGCAACAAGACCATGCAGCTCATTTTCCTTCAAGTATCATCGTACTGCGTTCCTTGAAACAACCACATTGTCTTTTCACAGAGCAGCCTGTCTTTCTCCTGAGCTTACCTCTGGGCTTTGTATCCCGAACAATTCTTCTGGCAGTTTTGGCTGAAATCTTTCTTGGTCTACCTGACCTTGGCTTGGTATGTTGGTATCAAGAGATCCCCGTATTTTAGACTTGTTAAGAAGTGATTGAACAATACTGACTGGCAATTGCAAGGCTTTGAATATCTTTTTATATCCTTTTCCTTCTTTATAAAGTTTCGTTATCTTGTCACGCAGGTCTTTTGACAGTTTTTTTTTACTCAGCATCTAGCCTACTCAGTGCATTCACGTGAGAGCTAACAAACTCATTCACTATTTATACACGGACACTTATTGCAAAGCCACAAGTGTGGGAAATTCACCTTTAATTGACATTTTTACCTGTGTGTGTCACCTTGTGTGCCTGTAACAAGGCCAAACATTAAAGAGTATGTCAACTTTTGATCAGGGCCATTTGGGTGTTATCATTATTTAAAAAGGAGCCAAACTATGTGCTACAAATAACTGTAGATTTACTCACAGCCTGGCTGTGTCCTTGTCCTCTCCAAGGAGTTTGTGTGGCTTTGTCATGGTGAGTCCTTACATCACCCCGGAATGATGGTGCCCCCTGATGACAGTGGCACCTCCCAGGCTGAAACACTTGAGTAGGCTGAGGAAGGAGAGATAGTTAACACTTCCCTATTAGGAATTGCAATAATAGATACATGATCTAAGTTGACTTGGTATATAATAGCTCCATGAGTGGAGCCTGTTTCCAAATCTATGGGTTCTAATGAAGCTACAATAACAACTGAATATCTTGCTAATTGTTTGTTTCATGTGAAAGTCAGTGTTAATTGACAGGCTTGTTTAGCATGCTGGTTTGTGGATATGTGCGTGATGGTGACTGCAGCACTTTTATCCTAAATGTAATGTAATTGGAACCAGGTTTTATGGTTAAATAGCTTTTAATGATAAGAATAGAGATTTTCTTCTGGGAAGATGTGCAAATAGCTTTTTAGCATGGAGGTGATGTCAAAATGTAGTTTTGGAGGTTTGGTGACCACAAAAATCAACCAACTGCATTAATCAAATTGTGATCCTTGGAAATAAATGATCTGTTGAATTCTCAACCTCCTAAACCCATCAAGGCAAAAAACACAAATTGTTTAAATTTTCCTTAAACAATTTGACATAACTTAAAACTTTGAGTACTCTTATGAGTAGAAGATCATGCAGATTGACAATATTGCAATATCCATACTTTTTTGGTTGTCTATACCAAGGGTTATTTTATTTAAAGGGAGAAACCTCAGCTATTGCAACAATGGGAAAACTTACGTTTTCTGCACAATTAAAATGGATTTCTAAAGATTTTTGTGTAAAATTTTTGTTGTTGTCTTAAGTTATCTTAAATAGCAGTAAATAGCAGTGAAGAGAAGATTACCTAGCGGTATGTCTAAATACATAAGAAAAAATACACCTGGGGTGAATTGTTCAAGCTTTCCTCATCTCATTTTTCAAAGCTATCTTTCCCATATTTGGTCTGGAGAACCCTCCTAGTATTCTCTCTATGGTAATATCATTTAGATGGTTTTCATTTATAGTTTACTACATCCCATTCTGTCAGTCTGCACTCCACACATGCAATTAAAGACACATTGCCAGCACTTTCTTTATAAACACATTTGAAACTATAATGGAGTATTAATTCCATGAAAAATTAGTTTAGGTGAGGTTAATGTGCAATACAGTAGGTAACATCATGCAGTCACGGAAGACCTGAGGTATGATAAAATAGAACATACCCACATTTGTCTTTCTCCTTACAGCTCGAGCCAAGAATTCTGGCAGCTAACTCCACATAGCATTAAGTATTTCCCTTTATCTGGCTCAATACGTTATCTTTATCTGTGTATCTTTCTCATTCTCCCTTTCTTTTCCTCTATTATTCTCTCTCGCTATCCATCTCTCATTGACTTGTACATGAATTACTCCCTTATTTCTTTCCTCTGTTTCCTAAGTCTTTAGTATTGTATCTCCTTGTCTTTTGCTGTTTTTCTGAATCCTTTCACCACTCCAATTCTTTCTCCCTTTAATTTCCCTCTCTCACTCTTTCCCCCACTAAGTTCCTTAACTTAAAACAAAGATCAGCACTGTGTGTGAAGTTAGAAGAAGCAGAATTACTGTACTGGGCTTTTCCAATTGTAACTACACTACATTGGGAATTTCAATTACGTCAATGGACTGCCTGTTTGTTTGCCTAACAAGACCACAAATCCCTAGACACAAATTGAGGTTAAAATACTGATATATGTAGGTAAAAGCTAACAGTTCATTTCTCCTTGTAAATATCTCACTATACACAGCAACAAAATACTACATAACCACATATAATAAAACGTGTTGCATTAGGATGGAGATAAGCAGCTGTAGTGTGCACTAATGGACAATGACTGTTATTCTCTTACTGACCCTTCCTGGACACTTACCACCTGTTGCTGTAGCTGTAGTTGCTGCTGTGTGAGCTCAGAGATTGTCCTCTCCTTACTGCTCAACTCCTCTCTGAGTCTCTGAACCTCCTTCATTAGCTCCTCCAACTGAAACAGGCAGTGGTTGATTTTGAATGTGTCTTTTTGTAACAGTTACTGTAAACTTGACTGAGAACACACTAGGAGCAATTAAGGTGAAATGCCTTGAGAAACAACCGATTTTTCACTTTATGATTACTGGTCACCTGCCCTAATGGCTGCGCTGCATGCCACCCTCAATGCTACATGTCTCGCTTAAGACCTGAACTAGTTAACTCCTGGTGATTGACTGTACCTGCAGAGTCATGCTGTTTTCCTCATTGTCATCCACAATCTCTGGGCCTCCCTCCTCCATCTACAAACACACAGAACACGTCTTACATGAAATTCAGTGTACACTCAACCCGACTAAAGACAATGTACATGGCATTTCTAGTATGTTTCGACATCGACATGTCCTGATAACGAAACTACAATTGTAATTTCGTCTTCATCAGATCATCCTATTGACAGGCCGATAACGGCATTGTAGCCGTTTAACAGACATAAAAGACATTCATCATCAAACCATGTGTTCTGTGTATACCCAAAACCTGTACATTTCTATTTATGGATGGCTAACCTATAACCAGCTGGGTACACTGATACAGCTTGCTGCTTAGCTCAGAGATCAATTACGATTAAAGCAGAGCCTCATTTTACAGCTGCTGCCCACAGCACTACATCACAGCTCCAAAGAAACACAATTAACAACTAATGGTCCAACAAACTGTTTGGTGCTCATGGCCAAACTACCCTGGTAATTACAGACAACAAACAAACAAACACACTTTCAGACTTTTTTAATTAGATGACAACTGCCAACCGCAACAGCACTACTTAGAAAACAGTAAGAAGTAAAATAGCATACAAAAATGAATCAAGTGTGGGCAAATTGGTCCCTGTGAAATATGTTCCTTTTAGGATATTCTCACCCCCGAAAAGCAAATAAAAGTACTATCGCAGAGAGTGCCTGTGTGGTACTTTGTCATGTCACATCAGAGACCACCTTGGGGCACAGTTGACTTCTTTGGAGGAATGTAATGTGTTGAAGGCCATGAGGCCAAAGCCAATATAAACCAGCCTGCCTGATATTGGGGTCATGCAAGGCCAGACATGAGACGCTGTATGATCAGAGGCTGTACATTACTGATTAACTGTCTGACAAACCCCTGACTCTGTCTGTGTGCACGTGCGCGTGTCTCTGTTGAATGGAACGGCTCATCTGATACTTACAGATCTATTAAGTGATTAGGTACCACAGGTAACCCACAGAGAGGAAGTTTGGCTCCAGGAGTAATATCAGGTAAGACGAGATGGGTGACACGGCATACAACTATGTGCCACAGCTTCACTTTGGCTCACTCTGAAGCAACGGTTATGAGACACATGACATTCACATTAAAGAAAGCAGCTATTTTCTATGGTGACAAAGCATCACATCAAGCCAGGTATTTCCCCCCATAAATCTCTTCATCTAAGGAGAGGAAGTGACAGTTGGACAGATTCTATGTCTATCACTGCTACATCCTTGTCAAGAGGCCTATATGGTTACTTCTATAAGCAGCCATGAAATGCTGATTTCTAGTGCATTTGAACTTCAAGTATTCTCTGGCCTGGATATTTTGATGTGTGATAAAATGCTATAA
The DNA here is from genome assembly GCA_016801105.1 of Esox niger. Classification (NCBI taxonomy): domain Eukaryota; kingdom Metazoa; phylum Chordata; class Actinopteri; order Esociformes; family Esocidae; genus Esox; species Esox niger. The sequence goes on from JACXGJ010001249.1 coordinate 12,812, forward strand.
AGTTTCTGTTTAATAAAACATCAGCAGCCTGCTCCTAGAAAAATAAAAACTCAAACCCTGACATCATAGTTATTCTAATCAAGTGAGATTTTATTGAACAGTAAATCAATTTGATTCCAAAAGGAGCTGACGGCAGTAACAGTGATTTCCATTGCTTAGTCAGTAAATAGCTCAACTCTTCTAAGTGATTAGATTGGAATTACATTGAGTTTCTGGAGAATGCCTTTAAGGGAACGTGCGTATGATACCTGTAATAAACTCTTGAGTTGGAGCAGCTTATTCTTCACAGAGCTGCAGTCCTGGGCCATGTGTTTCAGTGTGAGCTCATCCAGTGCCCCAGTGTTGCCATCATGTCTCCCTACAGGGGGGAGACGGGGGACAACCCTGAATGCTCCAGGACCAGAGCAGCCATTATACTGCTGGAACAGTGGACCTCTGGGAGAGGAAACAGGGAGAGAATGAGAGAGGAGAGTCAGTCAGTGAATTATAATTGCAACCTTGGCTAGGCCTAAATGGTCATTTACCAAATGTGCTATGGCTTTATCCAGAATGGCCAATCATATTTTTCCGAATGGACATTTATATCCATGATCACACAGCACGTCGAGTTGATTATGTTATCTTTTCTCCTACTAACTTCTACCATGCAGTATCTCACCTGTCATTATGGAAGGGGTTTGGTCCATTCCAGCGATGTTGTCTCCTCCTGCAGTGACCTTGCCCACTCCCCCTCTCTGAGCGCTCAGAATTGGCCATACTATCCGACTCTAAGCAAAGGCAGAGTTCAGATTATCCATAAATTAGCGTAGACTGTATACGTTGCATGTAAACTAACTCATGTACACACTCAAGCATACAGTACACAATATTGTATCTATCAACCACTCACAAATAAAAAAATGTTTAATGAGACATGGTAGCTTAAAGGATGCTAATTTGTATATTTTTTATTTGACAAACGCACGCACAATTTACATACTTTATTTAGATGCACAAATTAAATTGTTTTAAAATATAGATTTCATCAGGCTTTTTAATGTTAGACAAGCTTTTTTAAAGATAGACTGGAGACGTTTGTTTTTCTGAAAGAGTTTTAGGCTGTTTAAACCTAAGCTGTAGTGGTACATGTACATTGGAGCGAACAGCTCAGACCACTGGTCCACGCTGTGACACACCTATGACACACCCCAAAATACACTGCTCGGAAAAAATAAGACAACACGTAATCATCACAGGATAACACCAAGTCTATGAAACTTCAGGGATATCGATCTTTCCAATTAGGAAGCATTCGGGATTGTGAATCAATGCACCTCTTTTGGTGCAAATGAAAGTGACCACAGGTGCACTGGAGAGGCAACAGCAAGACAACCGCCAAAAAGGATATGGTTTTGCAGGTGGTGGCCACAGACAATTGCTCTCTCTCTATCCTTCCTGATTAATCCTTCTCCAGTTTAGCATTTTGCCAGTGATCTCATCACTACTGGGAGGTAGCATGAGGCGGTTCCTGCAGCCCATTAAGGTGCACAGATAGTCCTGATCCTCCAGGATGGCACATCCATACCAGCCATCACAAGTAGGTTTGTTGTGTCTCCAAGTACAGTCTCAAGAGCATGGAGACACCAGAAGATGGGCCGTTACAAGAGGAAAGCTGGACAGGGCAATAGAAGGGCATCAACCCAGCAGGAGGAAGAGTATCTGCTCCTTTTTGCGATGAGGAACAGCAGGAGCACTGTCTGAGCCCTACAAAATGACCTCCAGCGGGCTACTGATGTGCAAGTTTCTGACCAAACTGTCAGAAACAGACTAAATGAGGGCCCGACATCCTCTAATGGGCACCATGCAGCTTGACTGGCATTTCTTAGAGAACACCAGAATTGGCAGATCTGCCATTGGCACCCCGTTTTCTTTGAAGATACGAGTGGGTTCACACTGAGCACATGATAGATGTGAAAAGATCTGGAGATGCTGTGGTGAACGTTATGCTGCCTGCAACATAATCTGGCATGACCGTTTTGGTGGTGGGTCAGTGATGGTCTGGGGAGGCATATCCTTGGACTGTCGCAAAAGACCCTTACATGCTATCAGTACCCTGACTGCTGTTAGGTACCGGGATGAAATTGTCAGACCTTACTTGTGCAGTGGGCCCTGGGTTCCTCCTGGTGCTGGACAACACCCAGCCTCATGTGGCCAGAGAAGAGGCAGTTCTTGTATGACGAATGCACTGATGCAACTGACCCTCACGTTCCCCAGACCTGAATCCAATTGAGGACCGCTGGGGCGTTATGTGTTGATGCCTCCAGCGCTGCCAAGTAGCAACACAGACTGTCCAGGAGCTCACTGATGCCCTGACCCAGGTCTGGAAGGAGATCCCCCAGGACACCATCCACCATCTGATCAGGAGCATGCCCAGACGTTGTTAGGAGTGCATACAGGCATTTGGGGGCCATATACACTAATGAGTCACATTACGAGTTGCCATGATTAAATTGGACCAGCTTGTGATTTAAATTATTTACTTTGATTTTCTGTGTGAGTTTGAATCCAGCCCTCAATCGGTTGGGGATTTTGGGTTCCGTTGACCGTTGTTACGTTGTTTTGTTCTAAATGAATTACACAATGTAAAGTAAAGATTTGAACATTAATACAGTTCGTTCAAGACCCGATGTGTGATTTATGTTTTCCCTTAATTTTTTGGAGCAGTGTATTTGTGTGTTTGTGTTTGCAGACCAAATTAAAAGATGCTAGAGGAGTGATTGATGCCATCTGTCAAGCATGGTGAGGCAATGTGATGGTCTGAAGTTGTTTTGGTAATGGTAAAGTGGGTGATTGGGGTAAGAGGGATCTTGAAGAAGGAAGGCTTTCCCTCCATTTTGCAATGTCATGCCATACCCTGTAGATTTATCAATCATATACGGAAACAATAGAAAAACTAGATGATTAGTGAAATATGTTGCTTCCATTATTATGCAATTACATTTTTTTCACAGATTCTTAATTGGATTGGGACATTGACTGGACCACAGTAAGACATTCATATTTTTGTTCTTAAGACACTCCAATATTGATTTGGCCTTTCATGTGAGATCATTGACCGGTGATCTTGTCCAACTCCTATGGTACAAAGGAGGACGCTAATAGTAAAGGTTGGAGTGCTGATGGAGTGCTGTTAACTATCATAGGTACAGTATCAACCTATGGCTTTCTACCAGTGTATGGGCAGTCACTGAAAACCACAGATCACATTGAACCTGAGGATATCATGAACCTACAAAAAATGTTGTACGTATTCTAACTGTCACGGTGTTGACAACCAACATTGTTCCGTGTCATGTTTTTACCAAATAGTAGTAGCTACAAACAATTGCTTTGGTCAGACTCAGTAGAGTCTTTGGATCACAATGATGTTCATGGTTCTGCTGTAGAACACACACACCAGCTTTGGTATCCATCTAAAGGTAACCCAGGTATCATTGCTATGAACATAATTATTTTAAAATAATAACAAAGTATCCTGCCAAACAGTCGCAAGACTGATTGACACACATGCTCATGAATATTTCAAACAAAGAAAGCGAGAGGCAAAACCATATGGCAACACTATTAAACCAAGCCATAAAATAAACTCATACAACTACAACAGAGAGACTGCATAAAATTCAGCACAAGTATTTAAATAACTCATTCTTACTGCAGATGCACTATAAGTAGTAATGAAAAATAAATTCCACAGAACACAGATACTCTGCCAAGTTCTTTACCTTAAGATCAAGAAATAACCCAGACGTCTTTCGCAAAGCACAACTGAAAACAGCCCTGCCTAAATAGTCAGCCTAGTAATTTCACAACTTACCCGCTACATTCCAGCACTTTCTTCTACGTCCGTAAACTCCTTCTCCGCATGTACGAAACTCCTTCGAAAGGGTAGGTTAAAGTGCTAGTCAGCTGTTTAAATGACTGGAAGAACTTTTCCTGCTGTCTGATTTCTGAGAAACCCCCCAGGAGCTGTGGCCAGAAAAGCCAGGACAGGCTGGAGTCTGTGGCCAGTCTGGGAGTCACCAACTGAGACAGGGAGAGCAGAGACGACTGGGCCTCTCCTGTCATTGGTTCTGAAGCTTGCCTGCTACAGAAAATAGCAGGACCTCCCTTTCCCATTTTACTTTCCCCTTCCTGCTTGGCTGGCAGAACATGTGTGTCCATGGGAAGTACGAAGGAAAGGAGAGAGAGGGTGGGCAACAGGCAACTGCAAAGCTCTCTCTTCCCCTCTTTGTAGGCATACCCTGTAGGGCTGAACTTGGCTGGACCCTCTCCCCCCTTCAAACTTAGCTCTGACCCCTTGCTATGACATGAAGGGCTATAAATATAGGCTGTTTACAAAAGAGGAGAGAGAGTTGCCGGGAGAGATGCCAGTTGTATTTCCATTCCTTCAGTGTGAACATTCCTGTCACGCACAGCACTCTGTAGAGCTCACACTCAGAACTCTGTAAACTGAAAAACAAGGCAGTTGCTGTTTACGTTTACATTTGGGCAGCTGCCCCAGGGATTGGTGCATGGGTGTGTGTGAGTGTGCGTGCACTCTTACAAAAAAGGCTTCATATAGTACCAAAAAGGGTTCCATTGCTTTCTTGATATGGAACCCCTTTTTCAAGGAGACTTAATCAGAACTCCAATTTTAATTTCTTTGGTACCTCAAAGGTAATTTAATAAAAAAATAACACTTCAGTATGACAAAAGAGTTGAAAAGAAAAGCTTTGATTCAGCTGGGGTGAAGTGCATGGCGAGAACTGTTCAAAACAGGCTCCTAGGCGTAGGGCTGAAGTTGTGCAAAGTTACAAAAAAGCCCTTCATCAACGAGAAGCAAAGAAGAGCCAGACTAAAGTTTGCAAAAGATTATAGGGATTGGACCGTAGAGGAATGGAGTAAGGTCATCTTCTTTGATGGGTCAAATTTTGCCCAACACCTGGTTGTCTAATGGATTGACAGACACCTGGACAGGCATACAAGCCACATTGTCTCGAATACACTGTGAAACTTGGTGGAGGATCGTTGATGATCTGGAGATGCTTCAGCAAGGCTGGAATTGGGCCGATTTGTGTTTGTGAAGGACGCATGAATCAAGCCAAGTACAAGGTTATCCTGGAAGAACACCTGCTTTATGCCACACAGCCAGGTCAATTAAGGTGTGGATGGAAAACCACCAGATATTAAATCAGACTGGGGGGTATAACATCAGAAATTATAACTTAATTTTCTCTACAATTTTATCAATGCCTGGTGTTCCTTGATGCAGCTAGATTAGTGTGAAAACAACCCCTGGAAAGATTCCGGACATTTGGAGATGTGGTTTTGTAATCTTCACCTCAAATCTACTGACAGGTAAATGTTAATTAATTTATCAAATTACACTGAAAGATTTTACTTTGCAAATCATGTATTTGTCAAAAATCTATCAAAATGCAATTTCATAGTGAGGAAAAATAAATACACACCAATCTTCAATAGTTGGTGTTACCCCTTTGGCTGAAATAATATTATGTTGCCTTTTCTTGTAACTGTCTATCAGTCTGCTACATCGACTGGCTGGAATCTTTGCCCACGCATCAGTACTGCTTCAACTGTGTCATGTCTGAGGGCACTCTTGCATGCACAGCCTTCTTCAACTCCCCCTCAGCATTTCAATAGGATTGAGATCTGGGCTTTGGCTCTGCCATTCACTCCATTTCATCTTTTTGCAACATTCTGTTGTAGTGGCATGTGTCTTTTGGACCACAGACCTGTTGCAAAATCAATTTATGGTTGACTCTAAGACGGCAAGTTTGCCAGGCCCTTAGGAAGCAAAGAAGCTATAAACCATAGCACCACTGCCTCCATAATTTACGATTGGTATGGAGTTACGTTCAAAGGCAGCGTTTCCCATTCCCCATCCTGTATTGATGCCAAACAACTCCAACTTAGACACATCTGTCTACAGAAAATTGTTCCAGTAGGTTTGATCTTTACCCCAGTATTTTCTGGCAAATGTCAGTTGTCTTCATATTATTTTTTGAGAACAGAATCTTCTTCCTTCTTGTCCTTCTATGAATGCCAAGTTCTCTTTTTGACAGTTGACTCATACATTTTGATGTTGATTGTGGCAAAACAGGCCTGTAAATCACTTGATATTACCCTGTGGTTCTTAGAGACTTCAATGAGCATATTTTGTTCCGCTCTTAGGCCAAGTTCGGCGGGCCAAACTGACCTATGTAGATTGCCAGTGGTCTGGAATTTTCTGCATTTGAAGATGATCTGGCTGACAGGTGACTAATGTACTTTGAACTGCTTGGAAATGGCTTTGTAACAGCTCCAAGACTCAAAGGCATCAATAATCTTTCCTCTAAGGACCATGGTAGGTATTTTGATCTTGGCATGATGTCACACACCCATATGATTAAGGTCAAGCCAGACCAACTTTCTAATATTCGTGGAAGACTGGACCCTCCTAAGTTACTATATAATGATTTCCTCACCATTTGCACCTGCTTGCATTTCTGTTCCTATTTCAATTGCACAAATATATATTTTTTTAATGTTTATATTTGTTGGGTGCCTTTAACAATGAATGTATTTCACATTCAGCTCAAATATCTATGTGTCCAGATAATGTAAAAATAATGAGAACTTTAAAGTGTGTGAAATGACATTTTTCACATGAACGTAAGGCCTGTTTTTGATAAACTGTTGTAGAACCAATTGAAAATGTTTATAATGCTGTTTGTTTTGGATATTGGTTTTATATGGTGGAGTTCCATTTTAAAATATAAACATTAGATAAAAGGCTCAAATAATTTGGAAACCCCTGCTACAGAGTAATTGGAAGTCTGCAAAATTATGCAGCAGCATCATTAATGTGGACACAAACATTATCTCAAAATAGATCAAACCAATTAAAAAGAAGCTAGCAGATATGACTAGGTATGATCTTGTTAGCAGTTGTTTGCCCAAATCTAAAATACACTCCGGTGTCTATAAGATACACTCCGGTGTCTATAAGATACACTCCGGTGTCTATTAGATACACTCCGGTGTCTATTAGATAGACTATGGTGTCTATAGGCTACCCTCCGGTGTCTATAAGATACACATAGGTTTATAGTAACCAATACCAATGTGTTGGTTTAAAATAAATCTAAATGAAAAAAGAATTAGTGCAAGTGCAAATATAAGTAAGTAGGTTGGTAAGTAGAATCCAGTGGGTAAATATTTGAGTATTAAATGAACCAATCAAAGGAGGGATCTGTAGGAAATTGTTTGGATGGTATTCTTTTAAAACGAAACTTTAACAGTTTGGTGTTATCCATACAGATGAATGCAAAACACATTAGCGAAAATTCATGATCAATGACTAATGGTCAATGGTTCTTATGAATATAAGCGTGCCACACAAATACAGGCCCACATGACAGTTGAGGCTGGCAGAAGTCTAGTCTATGGTCACTTCACCACTGCAGGCTTTTCTCAAACACACCCAGAAGCCCATTTGACTTAAAAATTAATCACACACAGATGCACAACACCATGTGGCAAACTTGGCAAACTATGAAGCAGAGCTAAAATTTTTCCAATAATCAAGTTTTCCTATTAGATTTAAGCTAATGTAACCAAGTCATGGTGACTTAGAGACCATTACCAATGGTATGTGTGGTAATGTTAGGTTTCAAACCCAAAACAGTTATAATTATTAGGCCTACACTGAACCTATCATTAGTATAGTAGCACATGGGGGAAAAGGAGGCCTATGAGTCCTTGACGTAACTGCATGTGATGCCACCACAGTCAGCGTTCTCACCATTGAGTAGAGAGCTATCATCAGGGAGGTCCACATCCAACATGAGGTCATCATCCTCCAGGTTGTCAAGAATTTCCTGCATAGTGTGAAGAGGACATGATGGTTTTAACCTGGTTTGAACACAGTTGCAAAAATATTTAAGTAACCAAACTGGTTTGTCAATTCACAACGATCCTCACAAGCAATTACCCAAAATGTCAGGAGGAGTTGGTTCTGAAATCACAAAAGGCATAAAAACTATACTGTATGATAACTACACTTAAAATTCTCCATTTTGAATCAATCACATTCTGAAAGACAAACATGGTTTTGTACACACCTGAATGAGGATGATGATGCAAAGAGATATTATTACTATTATAATAAATACAGGTTAAATAATATTCACCTGATTATTCTGCTTGCTGTTGAAATCAAATGATAAAACATTGTGAGAGTTAATTAACTGACCGGACCATTGTGGTCCAACAGCGACCTCACCAGGGGGTTAGTGATCAGTATAGTCCAAATTGTATTATGGCTGGGTTCACTGACTACCCTCTCTCCGGTTCCATTTAAAGGTTAAGTCCACCTGTTGATGTTCTCGTTGGAGCAGACTTTTGAAGAGGGTGAGAGTGTACACCACAAGGAACTCTTGTTATCCTCGCTAGGGCAAGGAAACAACTGCTATCCTGTTGATTTGCTAATACCCATTTGTGCAACAACTAGAAAGATTTTTTGTTCTCTTCCAGAAAAGTACAGCATAAAGTGAAGCTAAATATTTTTTATTGCTTTTGTCTTCCTTTTTCATTATATACCGTAGGGCAGGACCCAACGTATATTGACTTTTCTCTGTATGGGCTTTTGTCAGCCTTTTTGAATAGAAAGGAGAAATCTGAAAAAGACCTTGCCTCCTTATACAGCTTTAAAATATTTTCTTTGCCTCTGGTTAAATCGACCAACACTTTGAATGTAATAGGCTTTACATTGATCACTATCCTTTAAAGCACAATTTTCTAAATAATTACTTTAAAGTATTGATTGTACTTTGCCTTTTTACTTTTTAAATGATATTCAAATAATTGACCGAAAGGCAATGTTCTGCTTCAGCAGAAACTTTTAATGTAGCTAACATAAGTCTTGTTTTCAAGCTAAGTGAATGGTTATCTAAATCAAACTGGTATCTGGTAGCATGAAAACATGCTACCAGATAGAAAACAGAAAAATATCCAATATCTGTTCTATACATCCGTCTCTCTGTGTGCCCCTCTTTCCAGTACTTTGCGCCACATGCATGCATACTATCATGTGTTCACTTGGGCTGCTCATTTCATACTATTATTATGATTCAATTTAATTATCTAACACCTTTTCCTTTTCTTTATCTTTTCCTTGTCTTTTCTTGGCCCACAACCGTTACCTGTCTCTCTTCTACCCCTCTACACTAGACCTTCTTCTCCTTTTCTCCTCATCTCATCTTTTGCTATCTCTTATCCCCTCTCTCTCTCTTCCCCCTCTTCTAGAGGTCTATCATGAAGAGCAAGGCTTAGTCATGTCACGTTGCTGCATTTCACACTGACAAGCTTCCATTTCGATGCAGTGCAAGCCACATAATCTCCAAGAATAGGAGAAAAGGGCAGGTTGAATGGCTGGGAATCTGGGATCATATTGTACACAAATCCCACTCTACCTGACTGCCCTTGCACTCTAACGTAAGAATCACCCAACAGAGTGAACTGGAGTTCAGCAAGACCACAGTACGTTTGCAGATCTTCAGACTCCTTTTGAGCAGATAACAATCACTGGCCTGCTCTTCCGGAGCAACATATGAATTCCTGGTTGGCCTTTCAAATTGTGTTCAATCAAATGTTCCCTTTTAAAAAAATGCATGTTTATTGTCCTTGCCCACATATTTTGGGGCCAAAAGTGGAGGCAAACCAGGCCTAAAACAGTGATTTTAGATAACGTTAGCATCACTAGCTATTTTTGACTGAATTGGAAAGCTAGTTACACTGCCATCTGTCAAAGTGTATTCAGAGGATATGACAATGGTGGAAATGTGGTTTCCTACTACATTCCTACATTAGCAATGTGGTTTTATTTTCAAAGCCCCTACATTGTAATTTAGAAGAAACACTCATTAGCCAGTGTTTAAAGTAATTAGCCCCATTTTAACTTCTGGTCATCAATATGACGATGACATCTATAGAATGTTAGTGACAAATGCAATCAATGGATAAAACCATCTACTTTTAAGTGTCTGATTATTCCTCTCTACCTCCTTTCTCCTCTGTCCCTTGTCTTCCTACAATGCCTGCAGCATGGGACGCTGAATATCACAGCTGGTTTGCCTCAAACTAAGCAGGGTTAGGGTTGGTTGGTCTCTCGATGGGAGAACATATGCTGCTGGAAGTGGTGTTAGAGGGCCAATAGAGGACACTCCTCCCTCAAGGGATCAAATCCCAATCTCCCAGAGTAGCCAAGGGGACAAGCCTATATGTAGGGTGCTATCTTTCAAATGGGATGTTAAACATGTGTCCTGACTCTCTAAGCCTGTGTCATCGTTTATAAGAGGAGGGGTATTAAGGAGGGTGACTAGCTTTCTGACTAGCTTTCTCCCCTTTCTATGTGAAGCACTTTGGGTGCCTAAGACAAGGCTACATGTAAGTCCAATTCATTATGATTTTGACCGTCCTCTATTGTTTCACAGCCAGACTGTTCTATGACTTCGTAAGTGTTAGTATAGTGAGCTTTAATGCCTTCTCGGCGCATAGAGTAGCACTGTACAATCGCTGTGATGAGTCTAGTCAGTGTTGAGGAGCTATCGCTGGTTGGTATGTGCATCTTGGACGGGGTAGTTTGATTTGGCTCAAAGTCCTGGGTCGCTTTGTTTGGTCTCACTCTGTCCCTAAATACCACTTATTTACACCATTCACATGATTATCTATCCCTCATACATATAATATAAAGTGCTATACCTCATTATTTAATGTGTAATCCAATATGTAATTAATTTAGGATACATAATAGTTACAAGAACCCGGAATGTTTTTTGTTGCACTTGTACACATGGCCTGTAATGTGTTTTGGGAATCCATGCATAATTTTGTGTCCACCAGTCAGCTAACCTAAAAAAAAAAACTTCATCTCCCTACTGCCTTTCCAATCAGCACACACTGGAGAGTGAAATGCAGAACAACAAATCACGGTAAAAGCCCTGGCATATTTAAACACATGATAAAAACTGAAAGACACAAATCATATTGTTTCTTCAATATTATTCTGTATAATCTGAATCTCTTTCATATTCTTTCACAGAAGTTACCACCTCTTGAAAACCATTTGGATATGGATTTGGAAGTAATATTCATGGCTTTGTGTGGCAGATATTTTTTTTCTATTCCAGGGTAAGAATTTATGAGTGTCGCAGATTCTCTTTCAATTGTTACCTGAGCTTTGTTCCTTTCATATTTAGTTTGCTCCTAAGAACCCAACAGAAAATACACTTCATTCTGTTTTCTGTTTTTAAATGCTTGTAAATGACATTCTAAAGTATAGTAGTAGAATACATTTTCTGTGGTATTGATGAATGGCACCGAGGTGTGCAGAGCATTTAAAAGTGAATCCAAGCAGACACAGACATGATTGCTGCCAATGTATTGTATTTTTGGCAGTGTAAGTGTTCAAAATATAATTGATATTAAAAATTCACTGAGATTCTTCTTACCTAACATTCTTCTCTAGAATTCTCTGATGCTTGGAACTTCTTCAGGTTCTGAGGTAGCAGAGCATCTTAAACTAACATCCAATGCCTATGGTGTTTGGTTTTCATCAGACATAATGGGACCCTATGCTGTACATTACTGAAGCTCATCAAAACTTCTGAAAAAGGGTTCTACGGACAGATGAGCCAAACTTTGAGCTTTTTGCATGTTGTGGGCCTTGTTATGGCAAACAAAAACCCAAATCTACCTCATAAATCTCTCCTTCTACTATTTACATCCTCCTGTCATCTCCTTTTGTTGCTGCCCTTGGTGCCCGCCAGCACCAGGGGGGTGAGTTGGTGAGTCATCCCTTGCTCTCTTTTCATAACCATCTTAACCTTAATGAAGTGTCCTACATCCATGCCACTGTGAACCACTTTCCTTTCCACTCTGGTTTCATTTCTCCTGTCTTTTCCGGATTTACTTCATTCTATTTCCCCTCACCTCTCTGTTTTCATAACCCTCTGCCTTAATTTCTTTCTTTAGACAAGGGGACCTTGCATTGGTTCAGGACCAGTACTGATGTACATGTCTGTGTGCAGCATACTCAAAACCACCTTGCTTTACACTGTCAGAAAGCCCTGGTTTTCCTGGCTCATATTCTTCATTACAGTTGCAGCAACAGTGCTAACAGCCACATTAAATAATTTATTAGCAATGGGAGTGAAAGTCACAGTTTTGGAAGTATCCCAAAAAAAGAATGATTTCATCTGCATGTAAGTATCACAGATGCACATTGAATAGAGCACAAAGATCCAAACAGTACAGATAAAACAATAGCAGTTTGATCTAATGTTCTATGTTGAATTTAGATCCCTCAACAAGAAACAATACACAGTCATTCAAAGACAGTCTGTGATGATCACAATAAGAAAAAAATATGTAAAACCTACTATTTTGGGCTGGATATACAACCCTGTTTAAGAATGCAATGATGTGCAAATCATTGAAACCCTATATTCAATAGAAAATAGTATAAACATCAAAAATATATGCCCACTATTTGATGTCAGCAACATGTTTAAAAAAAGCTGGGACAAGCGCAAAAAAAAACTGGGGGAAAAAATCGGTCTTTTGTTGCCTCTGTCCCAACATTTTTTAAACATGTTTCTAGCATCAAATTCAAAATGGGCAAGTATTTTTCCAAAAACAATGACATTTTTCAGTTTAAATATTTTATATGTTGTCTGTGTACTATTTTCAAAAAATACAGGGATAAATTCTTTGCATTTTATAGCATTCTGTTATATTTGCATTTTTTGCAGCATCCCCAAGTTTTTGGGAAATGGGGTTGTATATTTATATGTCCATATTATAAATGAAGAATCACTACAATACCTCACTTAGTCATGAAATTCCAAGTCTGAATGTGAGTCATTTTGATGACATAGGACAAAATTGGCACATACGTTATATTAATCTTTTGGCAAAAAAAAGTTTCATCCATTGTAAATTACGTCGACAACACACAAGAACATGGGGACACTGGATCAGTCTGAATACTTTCTGAAGGCACTATATGAATATCTCTAAAACATTTACATCAACATAAACCATCAAATTAGAGGATGCCCTTCACATTTAATGAGGGTATCTCTCCCTCACTTCCCTCTCTGTATATATATATATATATATATATGTATATATATGTATGTATGTATTATTCACTCTCTTTACAAAGGGAATATGAATTTGTTGTTGAACTAGAAGCATACATTTTCAAAAGACTCTTTAAGATTGTTCACCACCAAGGTTTAAAGCCATAAAAAAATGACCAAGTGACAGTGTAGTCTAGACACATATACCAGGTATGTCAGGCAAACATCCTAGAGAGTGTGATATGGCCGTAGTCCCTCCCTACAGGATTTGTGAGGAGAGCAGATATTTGCATACTGCGCCAGCACTTCGCCCTTATGTGTGCCTCTACTGTCATTGGCTTAAAGGGCCTTGTTGACAGTAGGGGAGAACTGATCAACTGTACAAATCTCATTCCCTGCAGCTGCAGAAGTGTGACGGGGATTAGCCACATGAACCATATAATCAGACCAAGCAGATCCACAGCGAGTCAGGCCTTGATATTTATATAATACCACCGACCCGCTAAAACAACACTCATCGAGATCTGTTGCCGTACGCCTAATCGTTCTGCTAATCACTTAGATTATCACTTCTCACAAAGGTGCCTGTTAAGTAGGCCAGAATTTACATCGAAGCTGAATTTTCTTGCTCAGTCTCGCAAGATACAGGCCTAACGATTGACAAGGTAACATTAAACAGCCCAGGGAGGTTTCGCAAAGATGCCAGATTGCTATGCATCATTTAACCAAGTCAATGTCGCGCCGGTGGTGTCTAAGATATTACAAAGGAAAGCATGACTCTTATCCATGAGCATGTCTGTCAAATGTCATTACTCTGAGTCAAAGAGACCGGATGCTGTATATTAACATTTATTTATTTGCTCTTTCCGTTCAACCATTCATTGTCAAGTTAAGTAGGGAGATAATTATTCAGGTAAGTTGTTTTTTCCAATTATTTATAGTGATGACCAAAGGAAGAATAGATTTAGGAGTGACCTGAGTGAGATATCTACAGGGGCATAGTTAACTATTGGAGAAGGAGCCGAGGATGCAATAATCTAAAAGGGACTCAAAAATAAGTTTGAAACAGTGAGTTTGGCATCGTGTGTTGGCCAGTAAACCAGTAAAGGTCACATCAGTGAGTGTTGTAGGGGCGTTAATGACAAAGTAGACGGCATTGTGATAAATTATATCACATTTATTTAGCAGCATTTTAGCAGCAAGTCTATACAGTACAACGTCATAATGGAGGACATGCAGGATGGCCAGGGGGTATAGGGGACTGGGAGGGAATGTGTGAAACCTTTTGCACTTACGCATACCTAAAGGCTGGGGAGATCTGCAGACGCCGTCCCTACAGACTCCCTGCAGCTATCTACTCCTCACTGAAGAGCTGTTTCCCCATGAGCAGCTGCGCTGTTAGCTGGTATGGAGACCCAGTATGGGGAAGGGGGACCAAGAGCCCACACAGATGAAAGAGGAAGGGAAGCTGTGAGCTGGAATGAAACCCCAGCCTGGGGAGAGAGGACCAAGAGCCCACACAAATTAAAGAAATGTAAGCCACAGGACCAGAGAAAGAGAAGCTTCAAGAGCTCATAGCAGGGCTGACCTACCTTGCAATAAAAAATTCTATTTTGGAATGTGTTGTGTGGTCAGCAGTTTCATTAAAACAGATATTTAGCTAAATAGCTAGGTTTTCTCACAAGCTGTTTGATTGGTTTATGACATTCATTGCCAATCCCAGAGGTGTCACCACAGGTCCCAGAGTGGTCTGGCCGGAAAACAGAGTTTACCTAAGAAGGTCACATCCTGTTTTTACTCCTGGAAAACCTCCTTGACTCAGAATGGGTCCATGGATCCTGGCAAATCTTTCAGGTGGGCCTTATTGATGCACTTTATGATAACAGGGGTGAAATGAACAAAGCTATAGTTATTAGGACATGTTGACTTTGGTTTTCTTGAGCATTGGGTTGTATTCACCTTAAAGAAAATCGAGATGACAGCCTGTGAACAAGACAAGTTAAATATGTCCATGCCAACTAAATTCTGCCAGCTGATTGGCACACATTTAAGACAAAGCCAAGGATGACATTTTGCTTCAAGACTTTGCTGGAATTTCATACTATACTAACTGTCAATACAGATAATGTGGTGCTATAACCGTCCTCTTGCCAGAGAAAAGTACCACCTCTGTGTCATGAATAACGGATTGAGGTAGTTCCCTCGTTTGTTTTGCTTGTGCACACCACACGATACAGACACACAGTGACTGAGATTAAATTCTGAAGCAGCCTGTCAACTATTCAACAGTAGGCTTTGGGAAATATTCCTAGAAAAAACTACGCACCATGGAAACCAGCAGGCATTCCAGAAAGCTGGATTAGTAACTTAGTGAGCTCTGTCAAACCAGAACTTGAGCAAACTTAGTCAACTATCAGCTTCAGAAAGATAGCATGAAGTGTCGCCTAATCAGAAACCATAGCAACAAATGCTCTAAACCAAACGTGCTACCTACTGAGTTAAGTTGATCCAACCCAAGTACATAAAATGCAAAGTTTGTATAACAATCAGATTATATTCTGCCACTGTGGCCTCTACCTTCACCAAAAATCCAACTGACATCGGAGCCTGCATTGTGTGCCATACATTCCAAATGATTGTACCTCAATCCTTTACATCATAGGTGTCAAACAAGTTCCATGGGAGGACGAATATCTACTGTGTTTTGTTCTTACCTTGCACTTAATTAATTTGTCAGGTTCTATACACTCAATCATTCATCTGACAAACGTACTAAAGTCCAATCTGCCTTTCACTCAGCCTAATGACTTAAATACGAACCAGCCATTCTGGAACCAACATTTTGACATTTTTATGGAAGACCCCTCTGGTGATGAATATCTCTTATAACAACAACCACGTACACACATGCACACACACACACACACATATGCGCAGACAGATGTTGACCTTTTTATTATTGTGGTTACCTGAGACCAAACCTAACCGTTAATGCTTAAACTGAAAAGTCACCCTAATTTCACACTAGACCCAATTAAATAAATATTTCTGTAAAACCTAACCCCATAGCCAGAAATAGTATTTTCCCTAGTAGGGACCTGATAAAAACCTTTCAGAAACCAAAGTTTAAAGTTCTCCTATCTTTATGGGTACACAATGTACATTTGGATACAGGATCTTAGACACACATCCTCCTTTGAGTCCACACTGCCCTCAGGTGGAGAAATAGAGGTATTGCACAATAAAAGAGGTATTGAATCTCAATTAAAAGTATTACTGTGCATCTGATGAAAAACATTGTTTCAAGACTTGATTCTCATGAGTGTTTTCCAAAATGGAAAATGGACCTGTATCCAAAAATATTGTCAGTGTGTTGATCTAAGATAAGTTAAGCTTAAAATTAAATGGACAGATTTGATATTATTGCTCATATTCCAACAAGTAAATCCATTATAATTTATCCAGTGCCTAATATATCAAATGCCTGATGACTGATGTTCCAACTGTTAAGAACTGTGTCAGACAGATAAATGATTCAGGATTGGGCAGTGTACATCCATGCCCTCAACCTAGGAATTATTCAGCATATTTCATATCCTACTTCTGGTATATGTGCCAGACTGATATTCATAATGTATTCAAGCATTAATGATAGAGAGATAGACTCGTTATATTTAATGAGCCAATTCTAATACATCAGATCCACATCAAAGTCTGCAGATGACTTTTATACTCAATTCAAATTCATGTCCTCTGTAATACTCCCTCGCCTCCTCTTTGACACAAACTTTCTCTGAAACTTGACTGGGTTGAAAGTTGCCATTTCTACTCTTCTGCGGGTTTTTTATTAGAGTCATAAAATGGCTTATAACAGACAGCCACCAGGGGTCCCCCTTTATGCATGCTTGGCTTGACTTTCTCAATGTTGCTTTGACTTTGCCAACAGGCCAAACATATAACAGTGTTTTAGATAGACCCAATCCCACCAGGCCTATAAGACACATGCACTTCCCTGTCATTGTTTCAATATAGTTCAGTGACTTCTTATTCCCAGAGCTGGCATCCCCAGACAACTCTATCCTCAACACAGACTCAGTATATACAGTACACCACGGTTAAGTTGACCTTTTCAGTGTCTAAGGACAAAGCTGATTAACACATGAAAATCCCTGTCATTAGGCGTGTTAAAGGGTAGGTGGCGTGACTTCTTACTGGCCAAAGTAGCAAAGCAATGTGGTTACAGTGAATTAGCTGTAGTAACAATATGGTTACTTCAAACTATAAAACTAGACACTTTCTGAAACACTTATTAAAACAAACTCTTAACCTCTCGTTTTGGATTGGATGTATTACGTGTTGTTTAAACAATATGTGCATATACAGTCACTATTATACCTATATTAGCTATGAAATACAAAGTCTGAAAGTAAGTTTTGATGACAAGGGGCACATATTGGTCACATAAATGACATGCTCACCCATTTCAATTTGACAGTAACACTAGGGGGCAATAATGGCAGGATGCATATTTCACTGATTTTCAAATACGGTGTGGTGAGTACTGTTTGCCACATCGACAGATTTACAGGATTGTTGCACAAATCTTTCATCTCTCACAGAGCAAGGTCCTTTCATCTCTCACAGAACAAGTCCTTTTCAACTCTTACAGAGCAAGTCTCTCTCATCTCTCACAGAGCAAGGCCCTTTCAACTCTCACAGAGCAAGGCTCTCTCATCTCTCACGGAGCAAGGCTCTCTTATCTCTTACAGAGCAAGGCCCTTTCATCTCAAAAAGTTGGTAACAGTTGGTACCCTGATGCATGTGTTGACTCACCATTCTGTTAAGATGGTCTGATTCATTAAAGCTCTCACAGGGGTGCTTGATGGCTCCCAAGGGCTCCAGAATCTCCTTGTCCCACATGTAGGTGACCCCAGAGCTGTTTGAAGGGGACAGCTCTAGAGCCTGGACATCACCCCTTTCTGGGTTCAGGATGCCAAGGGATTCCCCAATTCCCACTACCTCCTTCTGTCCTGCACAGAACACATGGACACACACACACACACACACAGGCCAAGATGTTCAGATTGTACATTAACTCACTGTCACAAATGGCAGCATTAAAGTAAGGCAATTCCAACATACCAGAATGATACTGAGACTGTTACATCAAAATATAAGCCTATAGAAACAAATAAATACTGACTGCAAAGTTAAACATTAAAAAAAACTAACTGCACAAGTGCTTTTAACTGTTAGTATATACAGAACATTAAAAAAACACATTTAGATGAAGAACAGTGCAGCTGTAGATATTAATACCATAAATACAGTAAAATTGCCTACAGTATTAATGTAGGTAAATATGCCATAATTTCTACAAAGAATATGCTAAGCATTCTAAATCAAAACCTTTGCTTACCGGAGAGGCCCATCCCAGCCCAGTCCAGAGTCTCATTAAGGAAACTCTGTAGTCGGGCCTGAGTAGCAACACCACCTCCAATCCTCTCTGACATATCCACATCCCTGTCTCCATCACCCAGGTTATCGAAGTCATCCAAAAACTCCTCGCTGGTGTCTGCTCGAGAGAGAGTTGAGGCTGAGGAGAGAGACATATCTTCTAGCCCATCCCCGGTCCCTCTGACCTGATCCTCTGAGGTCCTGTCACTGATGGTGTCTGGGGTCGAAGGGGGGGGAGGTGAGTCTGACATATTTCTATCCCTCATCCCAGCCATGACCTCTACTTTCACCCTTCCTGTAAACAGGGGCTTCTGTTGCTTCGCCTGGCCAGGCCGAGTCAATCTATGGCCTAGAACTGAGGACTTACTGAGAATATGGTTTGTTTTGGGATGCTTTTTCAGGGTCCTAGGGGTTGTGAAGGGAGAACAAGTTGAAGAGCTCCTAGGATACTGAAACCCCCCCAGCCCCAGTCCCGCCTCAATCCCCGTCCCCAGGCTGACGCCCATCCCCAGCCTCCCAGTACACGACTGGGGAGGTTTGATGAGGTTTGTCCGAGGCGGTTGTAACTGGGTGTTGGCCAGGGGTTTGGCCAGCTCCACGGCCCGGTTAAAAGAGAAGGAGCGTGCCATGGGCAGGCTGGTTGGGGATGGGATCTGCATGAAGTGGGTGAAACTCTGCGAGCGCACCATGCTGTCCAGCGTAAGGGACTTTAGGCTGTCGGTGGACTGGGACAGGCTGTCTCTAGAGCTGCTGCGTGGGGAGCTGGAGCTGGCCCGGGGCCTGACCAGCCGTGAGCCAGCAACAGCTCCGTTCTGGCTTGGTTTCGGGACTCCACTGAGGGGGATTCTCTGAGGCTGTCTGTGCTCCACCTTGGGGCTAGTCGTGGTGGCTTGACACGGGATGGCCTTAGGGCTGGACGCAGAGGACACAGATGAGCCCGACCTCCGGGCCACCTTAGGGGTGGACATTAAAGGTCTCTTGAGCTCCCTCCCCCCTGGGGAATGTGGAGTCTGGGACTTGTCCTCTCGCTCTTCTGGACAAGCAGTAGTGTCGGGGCCAGCGGAGGTGGTCAGAGTACTACCACCATCTTTCTTCCATTTGAGAGAGAAGGAAGAGGCACGGACCACACCGTTGGGTCTAGCAGGAGGGATGGTCTTGCATTCTTGGGTTGGAGTTGCGGGCTGCGTAACTCCATTGGACAGGGGGCCGGGGACCCCAGGAGTGGGGCGGACCCCGAACTTAGGCAGTCTTGACACCATGGCAGGCTTGATTGGAGCCTTCTCATCCATTGGCTGCCAGAAAAGTCATGAAGGTGCACAGTATCACACAGGGCTGCAAAGGATGAGTCAGAGAGAGAGAGAGAGAGAGAGTGTGGTGGGTGAGCAGGAGAAATAAGCGAATAGATAGCGATAAAAAATGGTTGAAACTATTTCATACTTTCATTAGTGCATGTGGAAAAGGAAAATTGTTATCAGTCATACAAGAACATTCTGACCCATCTAAAGACTCTGATTGTCACACATATTTCACAAGTGTAACTACTGATGTTAGTCCAGTCTGACTGACTAAATTGTTGATAGCATAATTCATGTGAAAAATGTCAGCTGATTGCCAAACGTTTCCTGTTAAAGATCAAATCAATGTTGCAGTTTACATACGATTACGATACGATTCAATTAAATTGAATGAATGAAATATAAAGTATATGTTGTAGCGGTGTGAAAGCCAACTGCATGATGATTCCTAGATTAGTAACAGTTTTCTAGGTCAATGACTAGACATGATAGCAACAGTGAAACAAAGATTCTAAGCCTAAGACGTTTTATGTGCAGCATGGCCGTCTGGCACAAGACCAAAGCTGATTCTTTTCTTTCCACACAAATATAAACAAAGTAAAAGGATTAGAATTTAATCCCTGACAGAATCCTTTGTTAGATATTCTTCGCATTCAATCCTCTGTTAATAACATGAATATCAGTTTGTTCCTACTTTGGAGGACTAGATTTGTAAACCACAGGCACTGCAGAGTGAAGGGAGACACATATATTTTTTAAATAATTTAAACAATGATTCACCACACTATTCAATTTATGTTTTCTCACATGAACAGAAATCGGGTAAACTATGTAACATTTTAGCAACTAGGAAATAACAGTGATTTCGCTTGTCCCAGTCTGCCGTTATTCATCAACGCGCTTCAGGGGTTTATTAAGAATCTTAGCGACACTGAGGTAAGTGACAGAGCTCCATTTGACAGTACAGTCCAAAATTAGTCAGAAGATCATTCCAACAAGTCATTTAGACGTCAACTCATATCAAGATCTAACCAATTAACCCGGTCACAATCAAACACCCAAAGTCTCATGAGCCAGCAAACTCCAGAGGTGGATGTTAATAAGTGTAGCGGCTTTTCTAATGTCAAAGAAAAGTAAAAACTGACAGGCATGGAGTTAACGTCTACTTGTAATTATAGAGGATTGGTGAAATGCGTGATGCAAGCAGCTTTGCACAATGGTGTTGGATGGTAAGGTTACACAACCATTCAGCATTGTATTTCATTTAGATATAAGTCATAAGAAGACACTGGTATCCACAGCAATTTATATTATTAGGTGTATGGATTTTCATACTATTTCCATTTCATTATGATCTGAGTTCAAAACAGTCGGTAATTGCCGTTGTTGTACAGTGGATATGAAAAGTCTACACTCTCCTGTTAGAATGCCAGGTTTTTGTGATTTAAAAGAATGAGACAAAGATAAATCATGTCAGAACTTTTTCCACTTTCATTGTGACCTATAACATGAACAATTCAATTGAAAAACAAACTGAAATCTTCGAGGGAGAAAAATGAAAAATAGAAACCATACAATAACCTGTTTGCATAAGTGTGACCATCCTCTTATAACTGGGGATGTGACTGTGTTCAGAATTAACCAATCACATTGAAACTCATGTTAAATTGAAGTCAATACACACCTGCCATCATTTAAAATGACTCTGATTATTTACAAATAAAGTTCAGCTATCCTAGTAGGATTTTTCTGACATTTTCTTAATTGCATCTCAGAGCAAAAGCCAGGGTCCGGAGAGAACTTCCAAAGCATCAGAATAATCTCATTGTTGAAAGATATCAGTCAGAAGAAGGGCACAAAATAATTTCCAAAGCATTAGATATACCATGGAACACAGTGAAGAAAGTCATCATCAAGTGGAGATAATATGGCACAACAGAGACATTACCAATAACTTGACGTCCCTCCAAAAATGATGAAAAGACAAGAAGGACTGGTCAGGGATGCTTCCAAGAGGCCTACAGCAACATTAAAGGAGCTGCAGGAGTTTCTGGCATGTACTGGCTTGTGCGACATGTGAAAACAATGTCCCGTATTCTTCATATGAATGGGCTATGGGGTAGGGTGGCAAGACGGAAGCCTTTTCTTACAAAGAAAAACATCCCAGCCTGGCTGAAGTTTCCCAAAAGCACATGGTATAGTGTGTTATGGTCTGATGAAACCAAGGTTGAACTTTTTGGCCGTAAACATACCATGTTTGGCACAAAAACAACACTGCACATCACACAAAGAACACTATAACCACAGTGAAGCATGGTGGTGACAGCATCATGCTTTGGGGCTGTTTTTCTTCAGCTGGAACTGGGACCGTAGTCAGGTAAGAGGGAATTATGAACAGTTCCAAATACCAGATAATTTTGGCACAAAACCTTCAAGCGTCCGTTAGATAGCTGAAGATGAAGAGGACGTTCACCTTTAAGGACGGCAACGACACAAAGCACACACCCAAATCCACAAAAGCATGGCTTCACCAGAAAAAGATTAACGTTTTGGAATGGCACAGTCAGAGCCCAGACCTGAATCCAATTGAACATCTGTGGGGTGATCTGAAGAGGGCTGTGCACAGGCGATGTACTTGCAATCTGACAGATTGTGAGTGCTTTTGCAAAGTAGAGTGGGCAAATATTGCCACATCAAGATGTGCCATGCTAATAGACACCTACCCAAACAGACTGAGTACTGTAATAAAATTGAATGGTGCTTCAACAAAGTATTAGTTTAAGGGTGGGCACGCTTATCCAACCAGGTTATTGTGAGTATTTTTTTTTTAATTGAATTGTTCACGATATAGGTCACATTTAAGGGGGGAAAGTTCTGCCATACTTTATCTTTGTCTCCTTCTGTACATCACAAACACCTGGCATTTTAACAAGGGTGTGCAGACTTTTTAGACCCACAGTACGTGTATTCAAATGTCAAAGCAATCCCAGAGGAGACTGTGTGGCTGTCTGATCCACATCACGCGATGCAGCATCAAAATGACCATATACCGTGCTGGCTAGGGTGAAGTGTATCTTTCAGAAAACAATTATTAGTTTGCTACACATGATATTGCTGATATTTCTAGATTCATTAGTGTATACTGTGTTGCATTTAATAAATGCAGTGCCAGTTAATCATTAAATCACTGTCTACATCAACTTTGCCAAACCAGTGTTGGTGTAACAAATCCACATTTGCAAACAAAGCAGAATAATCTCAGTTTGTTTAAAACAATATTGGCCTTTTGAAGCTCAATACACAGAAGTTCATGTTTTTTTTATACCTGCATAACACAATGTAAAATGTATTCGCTCTGGAGCATAATCTAAATGTTTTTTGGAACAATATATATATGGTCGCTCAAATTACACTTTTGCTAGAGCTCCAAGCTCTTTGTTTTTGATTCTAATATATTAAGATGTTACACTTAACATTTAAATTGTTCATTCAGCATTGATGTTATTGTTATTATTACACAAAACCATTATACTTGGCCAGTTAATTGCTATTGTCTTGTTTGGTCTCCAAAGAATCGCTATCAAGATGGTCAAAATGTCATGATCAGTCAACGTCACTATACCAGCTACATCATGTTCGTGAATTCACCCTTTTGTGGGATTTCTCTGATGATGGACAATGAAAAAGACCTGATGCCAGTGTGCATAGCATTTAACTAAGATGAGCAACTAGAGATACCATCTAGCAGTTTGTCCTATCACATGCAGATGAAGGAAATGTAACAGAGATGTCACAATATTCCCTTCTTATACCAGACATACAAAGCCTCTTCCACTACAACCTTCTGACCTTCTTCAGTGGACCAGCAAGTAATGCAGCAGCAGAGAATAAAGAACAGCTATTATCATTATTTAGTGGGCTTGTGTGTGTGTGTGTGTGTGTGTGTGTGTGTGTGCTGCTTCTGCCTCTTTTCTGGACTGACCAATACACATTAGTAATAATAGACTTGTGAACGGGAAACTTCTGGTTAGTGAGTATATAGTTTCTCTACCAGTTACTTTCGGAAGAGTGCACTTATCCTATGAGGCCCTACTACTGTCCTCAGCCTCAACCAAAATATGTGGCACTATTATATCATTACACATTTGTTCGGGGGAGGACCCAACTCGGCTTCACTTACAACCAGTGAAATCATGAATACAGCCTGGCTGGTTGGGTAGTGGGCACCTGTGACTCACTGGCCTGACTGCAGCCAGAAGCCAGCAACGTAATAGCGGAACAGTTATTACGAACTATGTTCATAGTAATAACATTACTGCACAAATTACCTATTACAAAATTTATTGAAAAAGTACATAATTGCACATTCACTTATTTCACATTATCTTGTGCAATTTTTCAGTACTGAAGTTATGCATTTTCATGTGTGAAATTCCACTGTTACTTACAATGTTAATAACTTCAGCAATAATGTGTCTTTGTTGCATGTCATTAAATGGGGCTGCTACCATCAACACAACAAAAGTAACACTGGTGCTGAAACCATTTCGATCTGTTTATTGTTGTCAACTCAACAGCAAGGGAATTGATTTTATGGCATTGTATATACAGATACATACTCTGGACAACAACTAATGTGCCACTTCCTACACTGACCGAGTAAACTATTGTGTCTTTGTGTAAAGCCTACATAAAAACAACAACGGAACGTACTAAAAAACGAAGGGATGACATCGGGCCATTAATCCACAAAGCTGGTATGCGCATGCACCCTCATAGAATCAGGTCAGCTGCTGTAGACAGGGCAGCCAAAGCCTCTTGGCCCAGGGAGGGGGCAGGGCTGGGTTGTGAGAAAGAAGGACAGATTGTGTTTCACCCTCACGCATTGTAGTTCTACAAGCTCATTCGGGTTCACATTCAGAGACACAGAACCATACCTTGACAGAGGTTTGGTAACTTTCTCCGCTCTTTCTGGATGGTCAACTCATTCAGACGGACTAATACACCCACAAACACACACACACAAACAAATAATGCTGTACCACTCATAAGGACCGCATTAAGACCAGAACACATTAACACCACCCCACTGAAAATAAACACAACACACTGTAAACAGACAGGCCACGCAACACGCAGCCAATGTCATGTACTTAGGGCACATCATTTGTCACTCACAGTCTACATTGCACCCTACTGGCCCCTCCCCCAATCGACTGTGGTGAATATATCGGCACATTGGCATTATCATGGAGAGAGTAATTTCACCGACTACAGTCTATGCGCCTGTTAGGTTAATCTGGTGTGAAATATTTCTCAGTGGCTTCTGTAATTAATGTGTAATATAATTTACTGGGTAAGTATGATCAGGGTCAGTTAGGTCACTTTCCAAATGTATTGCATCTCAGTTACTAGTTACCTGTCCAAACTTGTAATCACTAAGTGGTCACATAATCACAAAATTGGAGAGAAAAGAATTAACGAAAATATTGCATTCAAGAGATTCCTCATGCGGTTGTGCTCAACAGCACAAATTACAATGACCAATCAAAGCCCATGGGTCATAAAAAAGGCTACAGTGCAGTTTAGGCTAAAATTCAATTGAACTCTGGAACCACAGTTCTGGTTCAGTGTAGATCATACATTTCCTCTTGAGTCACTGACAGTGGCTTTGCACCTAGTTAATTGTTTAGCCAGGAAACTGAAAAAACTTGGTTTTAGTTTTACTACTTCAGATCTTCAGTCTGACTGTGTGTAAGAAATTGGGTGGGGTGATAAAATGCACTTTCAGGGGTGCTTTAATATTTGATAGGGCTTCTTTTATGAGCACTGCAAGAGGGATGTAGCACGGCAGAATGAGTAAGACAGTAGTAGCATGCTACACACAAAGGTGATGTTTGGAGGGCTGAAAATTACAGTAACAAGGTTAGAGTACCATGAATGAAAGAAAGGATGCATGTAACCAAAATATATCTGATCCTGACAAATAAAAAGTCTAATATAGAGTTTGAGTATACATTGTGACTCATAAATAACCACCTTGTTCTCTGTAATTATTGGGACAATGAAGCGTTCATTATTCCTTTGGCTCTAAAGTAAATTAAAACATTTGGATTTGAAATCAAACAATTAATCTGAGGTCAAAGGTGATATTTTCAGGTTTTATTTTACCAAAAGTATTGAGGCAATAATCTTGACAGTTTCTGTTTAGTCAGGTGTGTTCTCTTACATCAATTGCGCAGGTAAAAGAGAGATGTCCTTGTCTTTGCCTTTGGAGTCTGCTCCTGGCGTCTGTCAAAATAAGGATCAAAGAAGCGCCAAAGACAGTCAAGAATTATGAGACTAAGAAATCTGAAAAGAATACAACAGAATTGAAGCTAAAACCTATTAGCTGGCAAAAAGACAGTTTGGAAAAAGAAGCAAAGCATTGCAAATGCTAAATGCCTGGTATACAAAGGAGGACCTTTACAATTGATGACCAAAAAATGCTTACCATTCAAACATTTGATGAATAAAATACATTCAAATACTGTAGGTCAGGAACACTCCTACTAAAAATGCAAAGCTCTGTCAGCCACAACCCTTTACAGAAGACTGCAACAGCAGAACTACAGAGGCTATACAAGCTGCAAAATCAATTGTTTACAGGCTAGGTTACAGACAGAACAAAAACCAAAAAAAGCCAAGGTTATTGTGAACAGATGAGACAAATATTAACATGAACCAGAGTGATGGTAAGAATACAATTTGTCCTTTATCGACGTGTCATAAATTTGCACTACAGTGCAAAGAACAGTTTTCACAGAGATACTGTGTACTGAATCAAAATGAAGTAACTGCAATACCCGCACATGCATTGACCATGAGTAGAGTATATAAAGCTGCTATTTGAAATATGTTCCAAGAGAGGAACACTACACAAACAAAGCTTCTCTCTGCTATAGTGTTTGACCCCAAACACAACGTATGCTGTATTGTGTTAGACCAGGGTTTCCCAAATCCTCAGGCACACCAGACATTTCACATTTTTGTTTAAAAACCTGAAATGCTACACTTAATTTGAATAATCAAAGCTGATTGGTTAACTAATTGAACGTGCTTGCTTAAGGGTAAACCAAAAATATGATACACCAGTGGGCCTAAGGGGTGTCTTATACGTATGTCATAACCATGATTCCTTCCAGACCTGAAATAAGTCTTCAACCAACACCTTGATGCTGTAGGTAAGCACCAGTTCAAGTAAACAGTACTTTGAGGAAAGGCTCAAAGAGGAGGAAGTAATATTTCAGTTTGTGTGCAGATTGGCCACAGAAATCCAGGCGTAGCACTTTGGAGTGAGTAGAGTACGAGCCATGTAACTTCTGTGTGCACATTATACCAACACATCTGACTCCCTAAGACATGATGACAGAGAAGTATGGGTCCATCTGGAGCATGTCCTCAGAGATGTAAAAAACAAGAATACACATTTCATCACTTTCCAGATGATGAGTGATGGTCTGGTCACCCAATACAAAAACAAGAGGGAGCGGTTGCAGAATTCCAAGGAGCCAATTGAGAAGAGTGTATCGAGCACCATATCCTTTATTTATAAGAACTTTGCCTTCCGGCTCAGCTCTCTTTTCGTCACAACGGTGCGGTAATGCAAATGCAATAACGCCCCCGCTGCTCCGATTCTCCGGCCAATCTCCCGCTCCATTTTCCCCTCACTCACAAACAAGACCCCGAGATACTTGAATTCCTTTACCTGGGGTAACGCCTCATTCCCTACCTGAAGGAGGCACCCCATCGGTTTCCTGCTGAGAACCACACTTCACACTAACTCAAAACGGAATGGTATGTCTACCATTGACAGGGACAGGGGCATTAGTCTGGATAGAAAGGGAAATTAATGTAGCCATCTACAGAAAAGCCCTTGAGGAAAACATACTGCCATCTGCAAGAAAATGTAATCTTGGATGGAACCCTTCAACATAACAACCCAAGGGTACAAAGCAAAAGCTAGAGTGGAGTGGCTAAGCTATAAAAAAAGTATTGTCCTTAAGCGGCCCAGTCAGAGCCCCTAACCAAATCCAATCAAACATTTGTTGCATGACTTGAAGATTGCTATTCATTGCCACTCCACAAGGACCTTGCTACTGACTTTGAGTCATTAGTTTGACCTGCCTTTCTCAAATAAAATCTACAGCAGGATTAATTTGGCTCCTCAGGCTAAGCAACTATCTTTGAGGGAGAATAAGCATAGTAAAGGGCTGCTGCAGCTGCCAACTACTTAGAAATTAACGGTTTGAACCACGACAAAAAGGTAGGTATAAAAAATTTACTACAGATTTTTAAATTGAGACACCACTGCAAATTGAATGCTTGTGTTCCTCACTCAAAACTTTCCTTTTCAACTTTTTTGGAACGGAAAGAAAAAGGTGAAGTGGTCACAATTTTTATTAAGAGTGGCTGAGACCCCTGGCAACAAGCTCTTTCAGCAAAGATTCTTGCTTCTATCTATATATCTATCTAAGTATAAATACTAGAAAAACATATATTAACAAGAAACAGTGTATACTAAGCATCCAATCAGTACTACTACTGACATATTACAAGACATTACATTTTTCTTATTTTGGATGCATTCATTACAATTGGAATCACAGTGCTTGTGCAAAGAGTTTGTACCATTGTGTGGAAGTCATGTGACATGCATAAGACCCAGCTTTCATGCCTTTTAAATAAGCACAATAACTCTGTGACTGGATCAGAATATGTATCATTTACTTTGAATTGAAATGGTTGAAATGGTACATCAAGCAACATGTATGATTCCTCAGAAAACATGTGTTTGCTTGTCATGCAACAATAACAATGGTCAAGGAAGGAGTTGACATAGTGTGTATTCAACATGTGTATATGAAAGCATAATTATAGTCAGGAGGTAAGGTTATGTTTAAATTTAAGACAAATAATTAAAGTTCTATAATGGCAAACAGTCCTTATTTATATAGTCATAACAACCTGTGAAAGTGAGTGAATGACTGAGAGAAAGCATACGGTGTGTGTTGAAATCCAAGCTGAGACATAGGTAAATATCAGCCATATTAATCATATTTATGTAGATCTTGGATTTTACCCCAGTGTCAAAGAGAATGCTTTGACCATTTAGTAGTTTACGGAGGGGAGTGCCATATGTCTTGCCTTGTTCAGGCTTGGTATGAATGGGACATAAAGAAATAACCCAAATTATGCTGTTGCATCCCTTTCTGCATCCATACAAAATAAGCTTTTTTTAAACTATGGTCATTTTGGAAAATATGTCTTGGAGTAAATGGCAAATATAGCCTCATTAAACAGTTACACAAGTGATGTATTGTACTTAACATGAATGCTGAGTGCTGTGGTATGGTGTGGTGTGTGAGGTATACTACCGGTGTGACATCATAGTACCGTTAACTTCTTTAAGTGCACTGTAACCAGTTTATAATTAGCATAAAGGACTATCTGGATTTTGTGATATATTGCCAAAATGCCACGGCTAAGTGCTGAGCCCCGGCAAAACAGCTCTTAGCCGTGGTATGTTGGCCATATAAGACATCCCTCGTGCCTTATTATTTAATTATTCTACAGAAGGGCATAACAGCTAATAGCTTACACAGTTATAGGCATTTTATGACCATGTTATTATATGACCACATGACAGGTAAAGCTAAGAATACCATAGATAAAGTAAATTACAACTGAGTAAACCCATTCATTTGAGCTATGCAATGACTTCGAATTTGTCCAACGGACTTCTATATTGAAGAACTGAATTTTGAAGTTATATAATCATTTTAACAGGGTCCACGGTCCAACGAAGAAAGTTATAGATAGCATTCTCTCCCAACATTGGTCCTCAATCAAAAAACTTTCCTTTAGCGTGTAAATAGTTTAAGTCGGTTATAGCGAAAACCAAACGAAATCGACATGATTAAAAGAGCTGCGTTTTCTCGCAAGCTATGTACGGTATTCTTGCAGTTGAATCAAGCTTTGTATTGATATTGAAATGTAGCAACAATTATATTATTGCAATAGGTCGAATGTAAAACACATTTAAAATATCCACTGGTTGCACTGAATCCTTATTAAACACAAACTATTAGCTTTAATACTGATTCAGAAGCAATGACCATCCGGTAAACAACGCAGCGTAATTACTTCAGCAGTACGGAAATAACTCAAATGCCCATCTTTAAAAGCAACTGTTTAAAAAAAGCTTACCTTAAAGTCAAATGCTATTCCCAGGAGATGTTAAATGTGTGATTCTTTATGATTCCAATATCCATGGGCGGAGCGAGAAGTCACCTGGACCTCAGTTACTCGTCGTCATCTTTAATCTAGGAAAAGTGGTGTGAAATAATTGGTTTGCTTCGTCCATCCCGTCCCCTTCCATTTTGGATTTTAGATAACAGACGTAAATGTATTAAATGTCACGTCTTTATTCAATGTGAATAACAACTGAACGATATAACCAATGTTTCAGCCCTCCCCCAGCTTCGAGCTCAACCATTCTCATCAGCGCTAGTGGACCCTTACGTCGGTTATCGTACTTTCATCCGGCTCTCCACTACCACTTTCCTTAAGAGTAAAAGTATCAGTTTATGACCTCGATTAAATAAAAAATAATTTATTTAATTTCTATTGCGCTCATTTCCGAATCTTAAACACAAAAACAAACAAACAGATAAGTGATGTTCGTTAGTCAGTCACTCAGTAAGAGACATTCACACTCGGCCGGCTCTGCTAACGCTGTCCGGCAAAATATACGGTCATTGCTTGAACGGAAGCGGTCAGAGGACGTTAGATGATGGAGTTGATGGCCAGTATGGGAGGTAGGAACCAGCCTCTGTTTAGCTGGTGAACTTTTCAAGTGTCGCAACCACTTCTGTGATGCAATCAGGATCTCTGGGTGCCAGTGAACTCATCTAAGTTCTGAACAGTATCCAGCTGTCCAGCCTAGTCCTCTGCTTAAGATCAGAATAGTATCCAGCTGTCTTCGTGATGAGTCCTCTTCCTCAGCTGTGATATATTCCTCTTTTCCGTTCCAGTCACCCTTGAGGCAACTCCACAAATAATGTTCTCAAAAGGTGACACAAAAAGCTGGGATTTTGAAAAGGTACACTTTCCAACCAAGGCAACAGTAAACATGTCGTCCCGCATTCAAGTATTTATTCGAGTTAACGTTCTTTCTGAACCGCACATGCCACACATTTGTTGATATCGTATGCCAGGCAGTGAGTTATTAGCCCAGCTACAAGTTTAACATTGACCAACCTCCTCCGACCGTACCCACTGTGTATCGTAAACCTACATTCCAAGCCGTCTTTGAAAAAAGCCTAGTGAGTGATTATTAAAGGGACAAGTCGTATATTGCTATTTTCAAATATAGTATCATACATCATGTTATACATCATGTTATAGAGATGACAGATTTTAGAGATCATTGAGCATATTAATAGAGATCATAGAGCATATTAATCAGTAAAGGGTGTTGGTATTGTAACACTGTCAATCTTCAAAATATGATGGTGAATTCATACTGACAACACAGGGTGCTATTATTGGCCCATATTTATGTCTTGGTCTGTTCGATTGGCACACTTGCTCAGTGAAAAATCCCTTTTCTGTCTCATGAGAATAAGGTACTTTGCATTGGTGAGGACAGTCAGTGAAGGGAAGGTTAGTTGACACTACTTTTGAAATACAGCGAAATGCAGCGATATAAAGCGATATAATGTGCATTTTAAGGTGATCAAGGCTTGCCTTTATCCCCATTAACTTCTGCAAAATTGTAGTCTAAAATCATCTATGATGTAGAGAAAAGGATGTGGGGGAGAGAGACCACAATTAAATATCTTTCTCTCTTAATCAGTTACTTTTTTACTGTTCGTCTCTTTCACTAAAGCCTGTATCTCTGTATCATGGAGCAATATCATTTGAAATCTGTGGTCAATAACTGTATATGGCTGAACATTTAGTGGGGATTTGTCAAGGTTTTGACCCCATAATTTGCACCAGATTCCCTAAAAGCAATGTGCTCTATCATTAAGTTGATACAATGTTTTATGCAGTAAATGTCTGAAACCTGTGCTGCTATTCTGGTCAGGTCTGTTTTGTAAAATATACATTTTGAAATGAAGGTTGACAAAATACTTAAGGTTAAACATTCTGCTAATCTCTCTCAGAGCACCTATGGCTGTACCCCCATTTGCAAAAAATGTGAACACTGCATAAAATGCTAATAAAAACAGAATGCAATAATGTGCAAACCATTCCCAATATTTAATTACAAATTGTACAAAGACAACATCAAATGTTGAAACTGAGAAATGTTACATGCCTATTTTGAATTTGATGCCAGCAACATAAAAAAAAAGTTGGGACAGGGACATGTTTACCAATGTGTTGCATCACCCCCTCTTTTAGCTGAGGAGACCATTGCTGTAGTTTTGAAAGTGAAGTGTACTCCCAATCTTACTTGATATGGGATTTCAGCTGCTCAACAGTTTAGAGTCTCCCTTGTTGTATTTTTCATTTCATAATGTGCCAAATATTTTCAATAGGTGACAGGTCTGGACTGCAGGCAGGCCAGTTTAGCAACCAGACTCTTACTGTGGAGCCATGCTGCTGTGATACATGCAGAATGTGGTTTGGCTTGTCTTGTTAATACAAGCAAGGCCTTTCCTGAAAAAGACATCTGGATGACAACATATGTTGCTCTAAGACCTGTATATATTGTTCAACATTAATGGTACCTTAACAGATGTGCACGTCACCCATGTCATATGAACTAATGCATCCCCATACCTTCACAGATGTTGGCTGTTGAACTGTGCTCTGATAAGAAGTTGGACGGTCCCTCTCTTATTTGGTCCAGAGGACGCAGCATCCATGATTCCCAAAAATGATTTCTAATTTTGATTCAGACCACAGGACAGTTTTCCACTTCGCCTCAGTCCATCTTATATAAGCACCCACCCAAAGAAGGAGGTGGTGTTTCTGGATGTTGTTTTTATGGTTTCTTCTCTGCATGGTAGAGCTTTAACTTGCAACTGTGAATGGAGCGACATACTGTGTTCACAGACATTGGTTATTAGAAGTGTTAATGAGCCCATACAGTGATTTCCACTACAGAATTGTGTCTGTTTTTAATGCAGTGCCACCTGTGAGCCCAAAAATCACGACCATCCAGTATTGGCTTTTGGCCTTGTCCCTTGCACACAGATATTTCTTTGGATATCTAGAATTGTTTTATTATGTTATGTACTGTAGATGCTGAAATCCCCAAACTCTTTGCCATTTTACATTGAACAATGTTATTCTTAAATTGTTGCACTATTTGCCTGCGTGGTATTTCACCCCTCCCTATTTTCTAAAAGACTTGTAAGCAGAGACGCGTACGTGGAGCCCGCCAAGAAAAGCAAATGTCTTTTACTGAGGGAGTGAGGGACTGACTGACTACCCCTTGTCAAATAGCGTAGTTGTTAGGGACGCTGCTTGCCATGCATGTGATCAGAATTTGAGCCTTGAAGCAAATTACAAATGACCAATTAGGATTTGTTCAGGATAGACAAAAACTTTGCTGGCGCCAACCTGCAGTAGCTACGTTATAGTAAACCTAAAATCAAATGGTTTGCAGTTATTTTGCACCAGTTTCTGGTGGATTTTGGAAGTATGCATCTATGCATGCTTTTTGGGGTAATTGCCTATTGAGCCCAACCCCATGTAGCAAAAGAGGAGCTGTTTCCACGATCCAGTCATATATTTACTGGACAAAATAGTCATATTTATCTTCTCCTGATATTGCATGAATATCATTCGTGAAAAAAATCACAGACATTGTTGTGCCATGAAATTAAATAGCTTTGACAGTGTGAAGTTCCTCTTCGGTCTTGCTGGCAATTGCTCAATTCTAATGCCTATTCCAATTAGGACATAGATAGTTGTAAGCCTATTACTGGTTAATAATATCCATACGGTTCATTGATGATATTTCTGGTGGAAGTTAGCTTTATAAGAAACTTAAGTCAGTTTAACACAGTGATTAATGGTGTCCAGCTAAATATTCAAAGTTGGCGTGATGTTAATGTGTGACAAAATGAGCAGATGTCGAGATGTGATTTTTTGACAAGGTAGTATGTTTCAATCGGTCCCTGTACTGGCATACCGGATTGCTATATACAAAACAGTATGTACGTCACCATCATCCACGGAGTACGTACTAATAGTATTTAGTATATAGTATCTGATTTGAGATTCAGACAATGCTTTCGATTTCCTTGTAGTTCCTACCGTAGTGGTTAGGTTTTTATCTGTAATGTTTGTACCAGAGTACACTATAGTTCTGTTAATAAATGTTTTGCTGCCCACGTTATTCCAGCGAACAGCATCCCAACTATTTTGGAAACTGGATTGTATTCTGGTTTGCTGATGAGGCCTATCAACAAGGGTCTAATGTGAACTGAAGTGAGGGGACATTTCAGTAACAGGAGTTAGACAGGAAGTAAGAGTAAGAGGGCAGATAAGGAGAGAATGTAATAATAGACCATCAACAAAGGAGAACATATTGGGAGCAGAAAACGGCCATAAAAACAGATACTTTCAGGGGGCGGGAGAAAGAGAGAAAAAGGTATGCAGCCAGACAGACTCAGCAGAACAAGAGGAATACTACCGGAGGATAGGAGCAAGTGAATGTCTGGTAAGAATTCTGAAGCGGTGTAGGAAAATTGCTTTCATTACTTACATATTAAAATTACTTGTATATATTGAATTCCTTTGTTGATGTCTAATGTCCTCTCCAGACCCAATATTTCTCCCACACCACAGTAATAGGGAAGCTAGGCTTTTTTCTGAACGCTTTATTGGTTTGTTTTTTATTATTTGAACATAAAATTAGCTGCAAGAAAAAAATCTGTTATCCAGAATTATCTGGATAAATTGATCATCTGAGTTGTATTTCTTTCTCTTTCTCTTAGTTGTTTTACAGTGTAGAAATTAAGAGGAATTGTGGTTTTATAGTATAAAAATTATTTCTATTGTTTGAATATACATTTTGTAATTCAGTGACACAATAATCTTTGTTTTTTGTGTTTTATATAATTTTTAGAAACTCCTTTCCTTTGCATACTTACTATGAACCTGCTGTTCCTGCTGATCCTGACCATTCACGCTGACCGGGCCATGGTGAGAAAAGCCTTTCTGCTTATTAGACAAGTAGACTAGGACTATTATGGAAGAGTACAATGTTATAGAAGGTTCAGACAGAAATGTTACCAAAATGCAACTGTCGACCTGAGAATTTGGTATTCCCTTCCCAGATTAGATGAAAAGATGAGACTGTTATACTTATATTTTCAATGCATAAATGTATATAGAGCCAGCCACCTGATAACAAGGTGCATAGCCAAAGAGATAATTTGACATATCAAAACAACAAACGGGAAAATATTTGTACATGAAGTAGAGCAGCTTTTCATGTAGCAATTGCATTACCATTGTTTTACATGCTGGAATGAAGTGGAGGTAAAACCAACAATGATCCAGTTGTTTTTGAGATTGAACTGAGTTTTCAGGTGACCAATCTGGGTTAAAAAGCTTGGCTTTCAGAGCTGAGAGAGCTGATACTCAGGTATAATGCCTCACAGTGCATCTGTTTCTTATAGGAATGGTGCACAAGTTCAGAGCAGATGTGGGTCTGGCTTAGACTACAAAGACTCGAGCAGTGGATTAAGGATAGTGGGAATTCTGGTGGTGGTGGTGTGGGGGGGTAGGGTTGGTTGGAGTATCCTCTCTACTGTGGAGGCAGATCTGTGCCGTTTTGGCTTGTGGAGACACTCGCTTTCATATGCACAGTGAAATGGATACTGGATTGGCTTGAAATCACTTGTTATCAGTGGCAGACTAGTAGGCACATGCACATTTATCGTAGTTAAAGTACCAATATGGGGGGGTATCAGACTTTTGTCTAAGAACCAAACCTCCTAAAATATATAGTATTTCTACTCAGTCCTTTTCCAGAACAGAGCAGTTGAAATCACCCTCATATTGAGTGTTTATGTTCTATAATATGCAATACAGGTACAGTGGCCTTACTCTGGTGATCCAGAAGTAAAATGACCTCATGAACCTCATTCAGTTCTGCCCTTTACATTCACAGTCAGCATGACAAACCCAACACATGCTCTAACAGCCTGTATCTTTTGCTCCTGAATTGTGTGTTTGGGTGTGTTTTTTCAGGGAGGCAGAGCTCAGCGCAAACAGCGGCAGGCTGAGGACAGTCTGAGACCATATCTGGGAAGAGTGGACCCAGGTGAGAGAAGTCCGCCGTTACTGGTGATTCTGCATGTTTTGGTTTCACATCAAACATTCCATTCATGCAAAAATGTGCAGAGACCGACACTGTTTCTCCGTCCCTCCCCCACCCCTTGCTGGGTCCCAGCCCAACTGTGTGAGCTGCTGAAGTGCCATAGTCCCATGGGCTCCTGGTGTCAGGTGGTGAAGGAGAACGAAACACTTGTCCCAAAGTGTGTGTGTCCTAAGACTTGTCCATGGTAGGGCCACATCCAAAACGTGATTCAGGAATGCTAAAGTGATACAGTCAGGTGCATTTTAAATGATATTAGCATGCCTGTATTGACCGGTGTGTGCAGGCAGGGGGCGCCAGTGTGCAGTGTTCTGGGAAAGACATACGGGAATGAGTGCCTGCTGCATAGAGAAGCCTGCCGCAAGAGACGTCGGATTGGACTGGCTCATGCAGGGTCCTGTCTAGGTTGGACTCAGAAAATCACATGCATGCACCGAACTATAATACTAAACAGGTTATAAGCTGTCTTTACATCCAGTTCCCAATAATATGCATGCTTACATTTGTTTCCAAGTTTCCAAGGCGAACTGCACAGAGAAGGAGTATGGCCAGTTCCCATACCGCCTCATGGACTGGTTCCTGTTATTGAGTCGCATGGGAGCGTCCTACCCCCCCTACGCCCCACCCCAGAGCTGCCTGAGCCACGCCCAGCGCACTCATCTAGCCCAGGTAGCAGAGGAAGAGGGCCGAGTTACTTTGATCCAAGTGTGTTTTATAGATTTGGGTCTGGCCACGCTTTACAACAGCTAAACACTTATCCTTAACTAAATTTAATAGAATTTAAAGAATTGTAGTGTTGCGTGAAATTGCGAAAGCTCCCAAGAGCAGATTTAAGGTAACAAGCTCATATTTAGCTGATTGTGTGGTTTTCTAATGGGCTATCAGGAACCCCAGTATAAATAGACTTAGTCAATAATCACTAAATTATTCAATAAGAAAGTTAACTGTGTGGTAATACTATATCCCCATACCTGCCTTCATGTCCTATCACCCAACCTTTATCTGAACTAACAACGTCTTTAACCCTATCATTGTCCTCCTCCCAACCTCGTTAGACTCAGTCCATGTTCACTGATATTGGTAAATGGGAGTGTTTGGGCTAAATGGGTCACTCTTGTAATTCAATATTACTCTGAACACATGGAGTCCCTCTCTCTCCTGAATTACGTAGCAGACATTTGCCCTGCTGGACAAGAACAATGATGAGAAGCTGAGTCAGAGAGAACTGAGGAAGTTACGCTACAAGAGAATGCCCCTAGAGCAGTGTGCTGCCCTGTTCTTACGGTGAGCACTACTCTGAATGCATACCAAGGGTTAACATGGCATTCACAATGGCTCAATGGCATTCACACCATTCCACGTTGCAACACCCATCCTCATGTTCTCTTAGCACCCTATCCTCAGCAAACAGCTTCTGTGCCAACCCCCCTTTCCTGTGGGCCCCCTTCTATCTCTTCAACCAGCCAACCTCCTAATCACACTCTCCTTATCTCACCCATTCATCTATTATTCCTTACTCCTCACTCCGTGTTCTAATCCCTATATCAACCCCCTCAATGCACCATGTTCTCAACCCTTTATCACTGTACTCCTTATCTCATGTTCTCATCCCTCTGTCACTGTCCAACCTACCTCATGTTTTCATCCCTCTACCACTACCTCCTCCGTACCTCATGTCCTTATCCCTCTATCACTCCCTCTTCATACCCTATGTCCTTATCCCTCTAGAACTCTCTGTTTTTATACCCTATGTCCTCATCCCTCTATCACTACCTCTTCCATGCTTCATTTCCTCATCTCTCAACTCTGTATTCCATGTTCTCATCCTTCTGTAACCCCCTCCTTGATACATGTTGTTCTCACCCGTTTATCAATATACTTCATATCCCATGTTATCGTCCCTTTATCACCGTACTCCTTATCTCATGTTCTTATCCCTCTGTCCCTGTTCAACCTATATCATGTTTTCATCCCTCTATCACTCCCTCCTCCATACCGTATGTCCTCATCCCTCAATTTCTTCCTCTTCCATACCTTGTGTCCTCATCCTTCTATCACCCCCTCCTTCATACCCTGTGTCGCCATCCCTACATCACTCCCTCTTCCATACCCATTTCCTCATCCCTCAACTCTGTATTCCATGTCCTCATCCTTCTGTCACCCCCTCCATGTGGTTCTAATCCCTTTATCAATATACAGTACATCTGTTCTCACCCCTCTGTCACGCCCTACCCATGGTCTCATTTAGCTTTTTCCTTTCTATATAGCCACTTTGTCTCTTTCTTTCATTTTCTTCCTTCCCCCTTTCCTATCTACCCCTCTCCCACCTCAGTCATAAAGCTGGTGTCTGTTTTGCCAATCTGCAGTGACAGGTTTTGTGGGAGTGGGGCTGGTCGGCTCAATGTCAACCCATTTCCAGCAATGATAATGTTTATTACCCACTGTGCTTCCCGCTGTGTGTGGATTAAGAAAAATGGAAACTGTACCCTTCAAAGATAATGTTTCTGTGTGGGCAAAGACAAATGTGGGTCCGTGCATATTGTATGCGGATGTGTTAGCACATGTCCTTTGTGTTTATACGTGTCTGTTTGTGTGTTTGTGTGTGTGTGTGTATGCATGTGTGTGAATTTCCATTGACCTATGTTTGTTTGTATGAGGAAATGTGTATTCTCTGTAAACAGGTCATGTGACCTTAACAAGAACAGTAAGGTGACCCTGGCTGAATGGATCTCCTGTCTGGTGGATCGCTCAGAGAGATGGTTCCAGAGCTTCATGTGTGGGTGCAATCACTTAACCTACACATACGATACTACATTACCCCTGAACCCTAATGTGTCCTGTGTCTTCTCTCTAATTCAACCAAATTTGACTACAGAAAATGCTTTGATGACCGCAAATGTTTACAGCGAATGTTTCTTTCCCTCCCTCTCTCTCTGACAGCTATCAAAATGGGATCCAGTAAGCTCTGTCCCTTGAACACCAAAAACAACCTTTGACGTGAGGATTAACACCTCTGCTGTCATTCCTCTATAGGTTTATCAGTGTCTTATACAATCATCAGCAGCAGCATCAAAGAACATCCCCATGTCTCCATCATGTTTCTACCACTCCCTGTCACACTCATAGGGCTACCGTGTTTGTTATTGATTCATGACATCATCTGTTTTATAAAGTCTACTGTACATCCATCTGTGTGGCGATATGGCCCATAATAAATGTCTATGAAGCCTGGTTGCCCTGTAATTTAGTGTTAGTGTCTGTATGGGGATGGCCCGGAAGAGAGAGGGGCTCATTAACAACCACAGGGACATGTCGCATGGATCAAGCATCCAATTACTGTGAAGGGAGAGAGAGATGGAGACAGACACGGTTACAGTGGGAAAAGAAAAGAAATGATGGAGGGAGAGGGAGCGTGGTGTGTGAGAAGCCGTGACCAGGGAAGGGAACAGGGGATAATGGGGGAGGGGGACTGCGGGGTGAGGTAATGCTCTGTAAGGAAAGGAGAGAAAAAAGAAGAAGATAATAAGTGTGTTTGTGAAAGGAGCGAGTAGAAATGCACTGAGAATGGTGAGTACGATGTGGGACAGGAAAAGTCATGAAGAGAAAAATTTTCAGAAATTATACAAAGAAATAAGAAAGGGATGGAATTGAAAAAAAACACATACCTGAGTGAAGGTTTGATGGTTGTAGGAATATACATTAAGGCATATTTTTCTCAACAAGCAGGAAGTGAGGATATTAAGACCTCTTGTAAGGTCAAAGATCCAATCCATGAGCTTTTACGCCAGGGTGTTGTTCTGTCATTGAGATATATGTATTGTTGAATCAGGTTTTGCACTGCACTTCTTTCTCTGTATGTGTTTGTGTGTGTATGTACATTGGGTGTGTGTGTGTGTGTGTGTGTGTGTGTGTGTGTATACATTACGTGTGTGTTTTTTTATTAGTTAACCTAGTGGGAACAGTTGCTGATGCAATTTAGGTGGTTAAGGTAAGGGTTAGGACTTAATAAAGAGGGCTAAAATCTGTGGTTTTGGAAAATACAATTAGTGAAACCCAAAGTGTGTGTATGTAATCCATGTCTGTGTGTACACGTGGGCACCTGAAGTCATCACAAAGATAGTTGTAATAGTTATCATAAGGTTTTTTTGCAGGTCCCCACTAGAAAAAACTAGATTGTTAGGTTTAGAGGTAAATTTGTTTTGGACTAGGTTAGGTGCTGGTGTATACAGTAATTTAGTTCAATGAGGTTAAGGTTAGGATTAGATTAATGTAAGGGTAAGTGTCAGGTTTTGAGGTAGGGAAAACTGAACATGGATTCTTGGGTCAGGGTTAGATCTTCGGTTCCACAAGTGTCTTTGAACCAGCAGAGTCAACTTGAGACTTTACCAGTGGCTTACAACCAAAAACTGAGTAGATTGACAAGTCATTTTGAAAGTACATGTAACTTTCACCTTTCGATACAAGCTGTTATGTCAAACTGTTATAAAAATCATTCAGTTAAAGATTGAAATGCGTATCGGACATAGGAAAATAGAAATGAATGTTGTAATCTCAAATCAAAATATTTTTCACAGATTTTTCAGATGAGCTCCTATCACTTTTGATGAAGACAAAAATAAAATACCTCTGTAGGCTGTAAAAT
This sequence comes from Esox niger, assembly GCA_016801105.1. Lineage (NCBI taxonomy): Eukaryota > Metazoa > Chordata > Actinopteri > Esociformes > Esocidae > Esox > Esox niger. Next base: position 53,762 of record JACXGJ010001249.1, read on the forward strand.
ATCTAGAAAAAAAGATATAAAGCAAAAAGACAAGAGGGCTGTAAAGCAATATTTATTGTTCATAGCCAATCATGTTGTGCATTATGGTGACATGTTTCCTTAGGTTATCTTCATTTTTCAGGGGTCTGATATTCTTCGACTGGTCAACAGATACACCATTAATAATCTTCAAAAATAATTTCATTATTTACCATAGATTAATTCAGATTATTTTCATGAAATGTCACTGGCTATGTTGTTGCTACGGTGATTCAAGGGAGACAAGCAATATAAATCTAGCGGTTGTTCATATTTCATGTAGTAGTATACGAGACAAGAGTAAATGAGGCAAAGCTATTGGCTGCATCAAGCCCAGTCCTCACAGGAAAACAATAAACCTAGAATATAAGTATCTTAAATTAAGAGATGAACAAGTGTGATCAGAGACCATCAAGAGCTAATTGATAGCAGGCTATGACAAGTGACCTGCAAATCAACTGTTAAACACAGTCAACATGGTTAGGGGGACGGAGCTCCAAATACAAAGTCCCTCCCCCCTCCATTGCTGCGCCCATCCCAAGGGACTTTTGCCTTTATCTGTGAAAATGAAATGAGTTATTGGGGCCACCGCTGGAGGGCCATGCCTCCCATCCTCTCTCCTGCATTAATACTTTCTCAGTCATTACCTCAGGACCACCTGGCCTGACCTCAACCCCCCCCCAACATAGACACACAAGGGGTGGGAAATTTTTATCTGCTGCAATATTCACGGCTCAGTCCTGTCTGTGGGTTTTAGGCGTAGTATAAAAGGTCCATAGTGTTTCTTTATCTGTTGTCACATGTTGGATGTTGTAATGCTAGATATTTCCCACCCCCCAACCCAACCTTTTCCCTCCCCCTGGTGATCAGCTCTGAGTGTGTATCTCTCTCTCTCTCCCTCTCTCAAGGGACCCACCGCCAGCTCAGGAGCAGATGGGTGGCTGGTGATGATATGTTGTTAAAAATAAAGATTCCTGTTAACCCGTTGTCAGCTAGCATCCTTTCTCACCCCCTATCTGTCTCTCTTTCTCTCTAGCACTGCCCACGCAAAACTCCAAAACATAGTCGCAGCGCTGTTCTGCTATATCTAGTTGCTGTGCAAACAGTCGCCTTGCTGTCTATCCCACACGACTGAGCTTGTGACCCTAAAAACATTATATTTAATACATGATCATCAGAAAGATGGACTGTGCATTATGCATGAGTTGTAAGCAGACATAAATAATGAATGAAAGCTGCAATGTTGCAGTTTCTTTCATGCAATTATATAAAGGGATACTTTGGGGTTTTTGCAATGGGGTCCTTTATCTACTTCACCAGAGTTAGATGAACTTGTAGATACCATTTTTATATCTCTGCAGGCAGTGGGAAGGAAGTGTCTATATAACATTAGAGAAATAACTCAAAGTCTTTACTTACATTCTAGATAAATAAAAATGGTGTCAACAAATTCATTTGACTTAAGTTAGCAGATAAAGGACCTCGTTGCCAAAATCCCAAAGTATCCCTTTACATTCCATTTTATTTTTAGGTTTTTGTCATTTTTAGCAGATATACCTATCCCAGTGACTTTTTAATGATTAAACATTAAGGGCCACACAACAGCAAAAGCTGTTAGAACAAAAGAAATATCCAGGCCAGTTTTATTGGTGAATATACCCCCACAAAAAGAGAGAGAAAACAGAGGGAGAGAAATATCCCTGTCCAGGTCTGATAGGCAGGTTACATGACAGATACTACAGAGCTGGATTATGGGAGAGAAGTACCCTCCTGACATTAAAGAGACCAGATATGCTGATCCCTTTCCTCCGCTAAACAGCAGCATTGAAATATATTGAATATACTGCCCGCCAGTTGGATGTTGGCTACAGCCCCCAAAGGTTAATCAGAATCTTGCCAGATTGTCAACTTTTAAAACTTCAGAGGGATCCTAAAGTGGGCCAGGCAGAGGGAGAGGAGAGCTGATAACTTTGAAAGAGAGTCCAGTAGCATTGAAGGTTCCTTTCTAAAAGGGGAAACCAATTTTGTCACTGCATTAATATATGAATCTATATTTTTTTCTCCGGGAGGAATTGCTTTAAGCCCCCATATTGCAGAGGGTTCTCAGGTTTGTATAAGGACAGACAATACTCCCTCTGGGTGAAGTGGCTCCATTCAGAGAACCTTAAAAGCCCAGCTGAAGTAGCTAAAGGGTAAGAAAAGACCTGGCGACACAAAAGAGACATGAGTTAGCGTACAATGCAAACGGCCTCTTTCATTTTCTGTTGATATTGATTAAAGGCCAACGCAGAGTGTACCTACATGAGGCTCTCCATTTTGTGTCTTTGTGTGGAGATGAGAGGGGAGGGTGTGGTGGGGTAGGAGAGCCAGTGATATCAGTGTGCCCCCCCTGCTCCTCTGAGAGCTGTACTTGACCAATAGGGCGAACGTCGGTCCCATCCCACCTCACCCCTTCCCGGCATTAGACATTTCTCCCTCCACCTTGGGTACATCATCACTTTCCCCGTCTGCGTTGTGTCACTGGTCCTGGCTGGTGTGGACTCATCAAATGGCAGAAGAAGACCTAACCTCAGACTCCTAGTTCACACTCAATACATTATCACATCCTCACACTCAATACATTATCACATCCTCACACTCAATACATTATCACATCATCCACTGAATGGTTAATGGGCAAATATGGTTTCATCACCCCCTCCCCATACCCAGCCAGTGGTTCTGATAACACCTCCCTCCCCCACTCCGTCTACAAACACACATACACACTCCCTTCCCTACCACCCCCACTGTAAGACCTCACCATCAATCCCCTTCAGTCACTCTCATTCTGAACAGACACAAGCCCACATACACACAAGCGCGCGCCCGCGCACGCACACGGACAGACAGACACTACAGATGTGTGCCTACCTCTGTTTGATTTGTGCTGCTCACTTGCCAGTGAGCTCTGAACTGGATTGGAGAATAGAAGAGACAGAAGAGGGGAAGAAAGGAGAAGAGAAGTGAAGCTTCACTTACGGTCTGGCTGACATTGACATAGCGTTCACTGCTCTTTTAGGACACATACGAGACAAGGCTCCAAGCGGGACTCAGTGTGTCCTGCAGATGTCCAATAGTGTGCCTTGGAACCTGAATGCACAGACTGGGAGTTGTGGCGGGGCAGCCGGACACCAACTAAAGCAGAGACCCAAGGGAAGAAGGAGGGCATCCAACATCAACCTGAGCGTTAGTTCAAGCTCCGCCTCCCGTCCGTCTCTTACACTCCTCTCGTCCATCTTTCCTCTCATCCCTCTTTTTCGGCTCTAGAGTAGGAGAGTCAGTCCACGCTGTGAGGTAAGAAAAAGCATGTTGTGTTTGTCAAGTGCCTGTGCGTGCATCAAGTTAAAATGTTCACGTCTATAAACAAGTCATGTTATTCAAACTTGTTTCCACAAAAGATCAGCCTCGGGGGGGTCGGAGAAAACTGTGTGGAGGTTTGGAGCACTTTGAGCATGTTGTCGTTGGGACAAAATGATGACGCAGATAATGAAGCTTTAAAAAATAATCTGGATTTTATTTATATAGTTTTCCACACAGCTTGCATTTTAACTGTGAGTTTTAATATGACAGTTTGTCTGTCAATCATTTTGTCTGATGCTGATGGTCAGAACCTGCCTTTTTCTCTGTCTCTCTGTCAACCATTGCATTCTACTGCTCTTGCTCCCTACAAGAGTTTTTACATTGGAGTGTAGTTGGAAGTGATGCCAAAGGTAAAGAGGACATATGTAAGGAAGGAGACATCAGGAGGAAATTCAGCAAGTGTCTGAGTCAGTGTATATTTGTATGTGTGTGTGTGTGTGTGTGTGTGTGTGTGTGTGTGTGTATGTGTGTGACAGAGAGAGAGTGTATGTGAGAGTCAATGAAGAGATATGAGGGACAGAGAGAAAATTAACACTAACAGTGGGGTAGAAAATGTGCTGTAACATTCTATCAAGCCCCATCGGCATATCATCTCTCACCAAACCCTCTCTTCCATTCCATATTGGTTAGGGTAAACCAAATCCTCCAGAGACCTAACCATGCCATTTAATCTGTCCCTCCAACCCACTCACAAGAGGCAGATGGGACCCCCTGAGTCTAGGACAGAAGACATCTGACACAGTGTCTGCACTGATAACATACAGTAAGACTGAGCCCTCTGAAACAGACTCCAGGTCTGTGAGCTCTAAAAGACAGCGAAGGCAGCTGACGGATAACGTCTGTTCAAGAGAAAGGAAGAAGGATTCAAGAAAATGGGCAATTACTGCATCAGCTGAAAAACAAAACTGACAGAAAAAAAAAAAAAAATTACACAACCATATTATAGAAGAGAGAGAGACATGAGAGATGAGGGAGACAGACATGATCAAAAACTCAATACTGCATAACACATGGCAGGAGAATCAACACTAGCATCACTGTCATGAGGACTGTGTGTCTGAAGCGGTGTATTTATAGAGAGGGCTGGTTAAGTTAACTAAGCTCTCTCTCCCTCTCTCTCTCTAGGACCGATTCTCCTTATGAAAATTCAATTGGCTGTAATTTGCTGAGGAGCCTCATGCATATTTTATCAGCAGGCACATTTTGAAGAAACAAGCGCGCCAAGCAAGTCTTTTCGTGGGCATCTTTATCAAGACTGTATTGTATAAGAGAGGGAAAGATGAAAAAGGGTTACGAGAGAGGGAGAAAGAAGAGAAAAATGAAAGGGTGTACAGAGAAATAGAGATAATGGGACGGAGACGATTTGAGGGTGCAAGACAGGGGAGGCCGGGGGGAGAGAGAGATGGGGTGTCAAAGGTCTTGTTAATGTATGTGTGTGGCACCAGTTATGAACCCATTAGACGCTGAGCTGTAGAAAACACCAATCAGATCCATTTGTGTTCCTCCTCCATCACACATTCTCTTATTTCCCTTTCCCAATCTCTAGCTCTCCATTTCTCATTCTACATCACTCTGGACTCTGTCCTCCCCCTCTCCTCATTTCTCTCATTGCTCTCTCAATCTACTCCATTTCCCCCTCCCTCTCTCATTTCTCTCTCTTTGAATCTTACTTACTCCCCCTCTCTGGCTTCCACCCTCACTGTAAAATCTTTGTGGCTTGTTCACTCCTATAATGAGATCCTTCATACTTTGTAATGACGCAGCTGTTGTTGAGTTAGGAACTTAGAGGTCCCAAGGCCTGATCAAGACTCAGTGGCATCTTTCTAGCGCCTACGTACGGTTGTCATCTGATCTCCAGGGCACAGCCTTGAAGCAAACAAACACACCTTGAGAAGCAAACATTTTTTGAAGACGGTGACTTTGAATGTTTTTTTTCCCCCTCTGGGGATGAGAGCCAAGACCTGTAATCATATCTACAAATCATCACAAAAGTGAGAACAGGAATGTGAGGAAAAAGCAGCCCAATATGAGAATGGTTTCAAAGTTCTTACAGCTTGTCTCCTTCTGTCAAGAGAATCTGTCTCCAAATGAATTGTACTGAAGCACTTCCAGATGTCTATGTCGTTCCAAATAATCTTCTGTTCTCCAATAACACAAAATGCAAATACCATTTAAAAATGACCTGTCACTAGGAAACTAACCCTTTTAAACTTGGGTATTATGTATATATACATAGAGTATACTACCGTTTACGTTTGGGGTCACATTGAAATTTCTTTGTTACTGAAAGAAAAGCATTTTTTGTCCATTAAAAGCATGTCAAATTTATCAGACATACAGTGTAGACATTGCTAATGTTGTAAATATCTATTGTAGCCAGAAACGGCAGATTATTATGGCGTACGAAGGCCCTTTTCAGTAACCATCAGTCCTGTGTTCCAATGGCACATTGTGTTTGCTGATCCATGTTTATCATTTTAAAAGGCAATGTAAATCATTAGAAAACTATTTTGTAATTATGTTAGCACAGCTAAGAACTGTTGTGCTGATTTAAGAAGCAATGAAACGTCTTTCGACTGGTTGATTATCTGAAGCATCAGCAATTGCGTGTTTGTTTACCGGCTGAAAATGGCCAGAAACAAAGAATTTTCTTCTGAAACTCCTCATTCTATTCTTGATCTGAGAAATGAAGTATATTCCATGCAAGAAATCGCCAAGAAACTGAAGATCTCGTACAACACTGTGTACTACTCTATTGTCTCAGTGCACAACTGAGCCAGAGGACAAATGCATTAGAGTGTCTAGTTCGATTAACAGATGCCACACAAGTCCTCAACATTGAAGAGGCATCTCCGGGATGCTGGCCTTGTTGGCAGAGTTGCAACGAAAAAGCCATATCTCAGACAGTCCGATATATTATGAAAATGGCAAAACGAACACTGACACTGGACAGAGGAAGATTGAAAAAAGTGTAATGGTCAGATGAATGTAAGTATGATGTGTTCGGATCACAAAGAAGCACATTTGTGAGATGTAGACCAATGAAAAGATGCTAGAGGAGTGCCTGATGCCATCTGTAAAGCATGGTGGAGGCAATGTGCTGTTCTGGGTATCCTTTGATTGCGGTAATGTGGGAGCTTTGTACAGGGTAAAAGGGATCTTGAAGAAGGAAGGCCCGTGTGAAGAGCGGAGCACTTGAAGGGGGGATGGACTTTGAATTGATAGCTCCTTTCCCTGTTGTTGGAGCAGCTTTTCCTTATGGTACGTAAAAAGTGCCCTATCCAACTTCTGGGAGGTGCTCCAGGAAGCATGGTTTGAAATCTCTTCAGATTACCTCAACAAATAGACAACTAAACCTGCTAGAAATTGAGGATTCTTTGACAAAAGCAAAGTTTGAAGGACATAATTATTATTATAATTACTAATCCTTATTTCTAAACCTGTCGGTTACTATTTCCTATTCATTTTGCTGTATGTTTTAATGGAAAACGAGGACATTTCTAAGTGACCCTAAACTTTAGAACAGTATTGTAGAAATATTATATAAAGCAACAGATAGATAGATATTGAAATAGATATTCAAAGCAATTCGCTTCTAAGAGATATTTGCAACCCACTTCTTGCTTTGAAAGTCGTATGATGAGTGGTTTTTCACCAAATGTCAAGCTGCACTATACAGATCCCGTAATAATATAGCATGGCAATTTGCTATCCCACATTAATAATTCCGTGTGAATAGCGGAAATGTTTCCTCATATCAATGAATCATCTGCTGCGATTCCTCTTTAGGACTTCATGAGCAGTATAAGCAGAACTATAAGTGATGGGACTGATATATACTTTTGACCTTTCCCCCGCTCTTTTAGTCCCGGAGAGATAGCAGTGTTGACTGGGTTGAGTGTGAATTATGGCCCTATCCTGGTATCTCTGCTTGAGCGTGGCTGTCCTCTGTGGACCCCCTTGGCCCCAAGGACACTCAGCTCTGGCCCCTGAGAACGAGGTGCCACTTCGCCCCACAGCCTGGCTGCCAGATGGAAAGGTCACCCTAATACATCTGCCCAAAGGACAAACCCGAAGGTATAGTATAGAGACCACAACATGACACTAACTGTTTATGTTCCATGTCCTGGACAAAGACCTACATATTTCAAGTCCCACGTACCCAGTAATTAATATCTGGTAATCATCATTTTGAAGTACATTTTAATTGGTGTCATTCTCTGTCTTTTTTTATGACATTATGTGAATATTCTTTTCAGGTTATATTTTGTTTCAGGGAGTCTTATTTAAATGTGAACACACACCAGTATGGCATCATTATTTACAAGAAATACCTGCTTCTTTATTACGAGTCACAAGTGACAGTAAATCAGCACACATAATGCAAATGTATAATAATTATTATGATGTTATCATTTTTATATATTATCATGATTTATTTAATAATTTGTCAAGTCTCACTTATTTCTTAGCTAGTCTGTATTACAATATAAATATACCTTTTAGAATATTACAGAATTTGTGATGAGATTGTGTTTTAGATCCCAGCTCCCCCATTGGCCCAAGATTAATGGTTTTGTCCATAATGTTAAAGTTAAATACTGTACTTCTACAGGCCATTGTTGTCCAAACAAGCATGACTGGATTTTCAACTATTTTATTGGTCCTGAAGACAACACATGACCCGGATAAAGGCAGCACGCAAAACAAATTTTCCAAACACTTACCAATTTTGGATCAGGAATTGATATTGAATAGCATGTTCATATGATAAAAGGGAAAACGAAGTACAGGATAATGTCAGCGTGGAAGTTAAATAACCTCATGCTGTTATTACACTCAAGTGAAAAGCTAAACCAACCCCAGCAAATTATCGATTTTTGGAAGTATTTAGACACACAGAAGGTAAATTCCAACCACATTAACAGATAAAGTTTACCAACTTAAACAAATCACATAAACATCTAATCATTTTTACTATTAAAATAAACAGAAATCTAATTTTCTTATGCAGAAAACGTTGGTATGAATAACAATTGAATCATTAGAAAAGTTGGGAGGTTTCAATCTTCCAAGAAGACTAAAAACTTTGTCTGGTCTTAACTATATGGGGGTATAGTAACATATCCTGCCAAGATCAAAAAACCAATCAGAGGACATCAAAACAAAGATTATTGAGGCCCATGAGTTCTAGAGTGGTTATAAAGCCATTTCCATAAAAACATCTTGCTACAGGACAGCGAGTCAAAACACACTGCAATGCTATGACAGAATGACACAAAAATAAGACATTTTGAGTAAATGATAGCAAAGCATAGTCCTTGTCCTTCATTTTTTAGATTGGGTTACCTTTGTGTCATTAGTGTTATGAATATTAAATATCCATGTCCAAATGTGTCCGTTATTTAAAAGGTACTTAATGGTAATTGATTGTGTTGTATTTTATGGCTTGCATGCATGTGCAAAATGATTTATTAGTGTTTCAGGAAGTGAAGCTGGCAAAACCCATTTAAAATGTTTCAGGTTTTTGTTCTCCTTCCTGCAACACCGTTGAAAATAGATTTTTCCACAGCCTCGTAGGTCACACCGACACATGCAAGGCTAAGCCAACTGAACTCATGGTGGCATTTATAGAAACTGTTGATAATGTAAAATCGTGAGCCATGAAACCTACAGTAATCTTACACAGGGTCCCTGTATTCACAATTAATGCATTTGCTGAAAGGACCTAAAAATGTATAGTTAAGAATTGAACAGTATTAACATGTATTTTGTGTTAGAGTTATTTAAAAAAATGCATTTATGGTCTCAAAAGGCTGATTTGAAGTGTTGGTAGTGTAAAAATATTTTCGAATTTGTTTCCTAACACTATCACACTGTGCATTCCATATTCAAGTGGATAAGGGAAACAATTATTATCAAATAATAACAATACACACACATTACACATTAAGTAATGATTTTGTGATTATTTATCCTATAAACGCTGATATTACAAACTGTTCTTATCCCAAAACCATCAATTTGTAGTCAGTGTCAGAAAGTCATTTTGGTGAGCAATGGCCTTCTAGTAGGTGTTTCTTAATAGCCATTCCTTTGATCATGGAAAGGCAGTGGTTCAGCCCTATAGGCAGGAAGAGAAGGCCACTTGGCTCAGGCTCAGCTGAACAGTGCCAGTGGTAGAGATTTTGTACTGGGAGCTGTAAATTGCAGAACGGGTCTCCCTGCGAGCTGCAGTCTGTCCATTGATGCAGTCGTGCATAAAAAAACAGAAGGGAAACAGAGAAAAAAAATCCAATGTTAATGATTCTAATTAATCAATATATTAAACGATGCATTGTCCTTGACAGCGTTAGAATGGCACAGCCACTAAAAAAAACAACAACAGTTCATTGAGAAAATGCATGAAAAATAATTATGCTACCTTTCTAAGGGTCAAGGTACATTCAGTCAGCTAATAACATAGAGGTCAATTACATGGCAAAATGGAATAACGTGCCCTGAAGAGTAATGTTGGCGGCAATACAAAGGTTATGAAAGCACTTGAGAGTCAGTCTGTGATTTATTATAATGATGATTGTGTAACAGTCAGTTGCAGAGTTTCTATTCAGTTGAAGGGTGCAACTGCGTGTCTGTAATTCTTGGCCAGTCAACTGTGATCGCACGTTGGTGAGGGTCACCTAATGTAGCAGTCTAATGACACATGGTAGTTGTAGTTGTCCTACAACTACATAACATTCTAAAGCAACCTGGCTGTGTTCATGCTATTATCAATGCAAGAATGAATATAGATGGTTACATCAAAGAGATCCATCGGTCCATCACAGACCATTTAGTTGGCATAATGGTGAATGGAGAAAAAGAGTATCTGCCACAAGGAATTTTATCTTTCTTGGTTATGTTTATGTGTATGGGGACGAAAAATACATGAATGAACAATTGTTTCTGCGATGCCTATCTTCCGGCAGGCTGTACTTCATACTGAAGAAAAAGGCTGAAAGGATGTCTGTGACTGTCAGTCCCTGTGACCTCCCCCTAGAGTGGACACTTGCAGCCCGAACTGTGAAAGACAAACCGCCCAAGAGTCTGCACTGTGAGTGGGAACCACTGATAGAAAATAAACACACTCATAACCATCTAACTCCTATCAGTTCAGTGGACCTACAGTCCAATTCACACAGGAATTATATATTTTTTCAACTAAGACTCGTTATATCTGTAACATATACGCGACGCACTTACATTTAACATAAAATCTACCAATTTTAACATAACACAATTGTTTTGCCGACTTTTCTTGATCACATATCAAAGGTATCCAAAAGATATTGACAGCAACAAAGCCCAAACTTTTATTTCTTCCAACAAAGCTAGTCATGAAATATCCCTTCATTCCATATGTTGGCATACATTCCGTATACCGACACGATGCTGCCACCCCCATACTTCACAGGAGGGAGGGTCTTCTATGGATATGGTTGGGATTAAGCCAATTGTAACGCTTTGCAAACAGTTCAAATAAATACCTGTTTGTTTTATCAGACCAGAGACTATGTTGACACATGAGCTACAGAGTTCAAAAAGGCCCCAAATAGGCTTTCTTGAGTAAACTGACCATACGTGGCAGATATGCGAGTATTTGGGATATTATTGTCACACGCTGTTTGACGAGTCTTGGCCCTAAAAGCATTTTATGTTCGTATTTGCCATTGGCTCTGGGTACTGTAGGAACCCTGATCTGTCTCTTACTTGCTCAGTCATCCATTTTGGAGAAACGATTTGGCAGGGTCTTGGTGACACGATACCCCTCCTAAATAAAAATGCACCTTCTTCTTGCTGCCATTCACCTACAACTTGACACTCACTCACTCTATTTATTTGTTTGTTTTGAAAGGCTTGAATTGAAAGTTAGGATTAAGAGTGGGGAGGAGACATAATGGTGAACGGTAGAGGCTGGGAATCTTACATATGGAGCCAGGAGTATTTCCAGTGGACCACGTCTTTCAAATTCCTTTAACTTCTGAATAATCAGTATTGAACTTTTGACAAAATCCTTATCATCCTTGCTCAAACAAGCTATTAAAATATTGTGACAAAATGTGCAACATATTAACACACAAACCAAACATTTGCACATTGAAGAAAAGCTTTCTAAATGTTCAATATTTAGTGGTACTTAGTTCTTTGTTTGTGTCCCATGTGACTTCGCTCCCGGATCTCCCTTTTGCACTATTTATCAAAAATAGCAAGATTTGACATAGTTTTGATTAAGAAAAAAAGATGGAAGTGAAGGCTTATATTTTAACAGACAGATTTAGAACATGGCAACTTGCTGTCACACATGTTGCCACTAGGTTTAAAATGGAATTTAAGGATTGATGTCCGCAGTATGTTATTATCTAGTCAGAAAACTTGTGGCCGTTGTAACAACTAAGAATTCCATTAACTTGGATATTTTGCCAGTAGCTTTGCAACCCTTGTGCCAACAGTATGGTAAAAGTTGAATGCCTTTCTCCTTCACTGCAAAAGCAATGTGTATATAAAAAGTAATACAGACAAAAAGAGGCAAAAACGAAATGTTTAAAAAGGCTGATTTTATTCAGTATCCCCATATCTCTCCTTTCCTCTGTTGTTCACACTACTAGCTACCAGCCTCCACTCTTACCGTACAGTTCAAATCAGTGGATATTTTAGATATGAAAACAGCTTTATGAAGTTATATAGTGACACATAAATCATTCAAGTTTCACCAACGTCTGCCTAAATTATTCACTTTGATTGCATAACATTTGCTACCCTTTTATTTCACAAAGTCAGGAGAAATGACTAATTATAATAGCAGAAAGGTGTTCACATGAGGACAACACAGTTAAATACAGTTGACTGACGTGTTAATTACAAACAAACAACATGCATTTTTAACGTCAAGTATGTTTAGGCAATAAGTGTGACTGTATGTACTTTTTAGTGAGTAGAAGTATGTGTTCATGTACGAGGCAAAATAATAATGAACAGATCTTAACAATGTTTTTTACACAGGGAGTACCAAGAAGAGTATGCCAGAAGTGTGGTGGAGAGGACCTGGGACTGAGGCCAAGATACACACCTACACAGGCAATGTCATGGACACCTACACAGGTCCTTCCTACGTCCCAGCATCTATCTACATTCTTAGGCTGCGTTCCAAGGGCCAGGACACAAAGGCTACTGTGTACCTTCATGAGGGCTCTGGTTCTTCAGGAGCCTTTCCAGAGCTTCCACCTGACCCCCATGTCCACACCCTGGGTGTAGGAATGACCAGTGTCACCCTTAGCTGGGACCCCAGTGTCTCCCTCACAAGGCTGCAACACGCCAAGAACAGCTACGACTACTGTGTCCTTGTGAACCGCAAACACAACTACAGCAACTTCTGTGCTGCCCGGGAAGGCATCAGGAAAGAGCTTGAGGAAGACAAGAAAAGGAAGAGAAAGGACAAAGAGGGGAAAGTCACAGTGTGGCCCATCCTAAAAGACTGGTGGTGGCAGCAGTGGGACGTTGAAGCTGAGCTCCGGACACCCGCTGTGCTTCGTGACGAATACGATGACCTCCGGTGTGTTTGTAAAGGAACAGAGACTGTGTGCACAGTGTCGGAACTTGTCCCGGACACCCAGTACTACTTCGATGTGTTTTTGATTGACAGGCTAAATAAAACCAGTTCAGCGTATACTGGGACGTTAGCTAAAACACACGAGGAGGCCCGACCAGCTATCACCCCACTCAGGGAAGGGGAGCTCCGGTGGGTGACATTCCGGAACGCAGGTTCAACCTCCGGGGAGTTCTTCAGCTTCGGCCCACGAGGCTGGCCGCACAGTGGCCTGCTCACGCTCCAGAGCTGCGGAAGCGGTGAAAAGATCAAGGTCACCATCTCCAGCAAGGGCGTTGAGCTAAAGTCCCAGGCTGTGGGGGAAGACCTGACTCAAATCTGGCTTCAGGGCAGCCCGACATACCTCATCCATATAGAGAGAGAGGAAACGGCCAGCCGCGGAAAACCAGCACCAGGGGCGCAGAAGGCCTCCGTCAAGATGCAGGCATCCTCGGCCTATCACCGTCAAGGGGCGCCTTCGCTGCCCTCCACCCTGCAGATAAAGTCTTTCAACAGGCTGAGGAGCTGTGATTCCATCACCTTGGCATGGATGGGCACTGAGGAGAGGAGCCTCTACTGTGTATACCGACGAAGGCTGGTTAAGGGCGAGAAGGGAGGTACGCCCCACTGCCTGGGGCCTGAGTCAAGGTCGGACACTGAAAGGGTCCTGTGTAAGTACTTCCAGGAGCTTAACCCTCGTCGAGCTGTCACGACTGCTGTGATTGGCGACCTAGAGCCTGGGGTGACCTACATGTTTGATGTTTATCTCATGAGACGCTGGGGCATACCTATAAAGTATAACAGCAAGACCGTGAGAACCAGAAAGGAGTGCTGAGCGGCTGTCCGCTCCTATTCTTGTAGTCTGCAGCAAGGTTGGACTAAAAAAGATGCAAATTGTAAAGACTTTCCATGACAAAGCCATTCTATTATGAGGGAGACTGTTAAGAAATGGAATACACACTAAAGGGGGGTCACATTTGAACACCACTACCCATCGATTGGGTAGGTGATGTAAAGGAAAGGAGACCACACACCAGCAAACTTCATCCCATTACAGTAACTCGCTGTGCTTTTTTATAGTCGTTACTGATGTGTCAGTTGTCCTTATAGGCCTATGTTTTTCTGTGTCTGGGGGTTTTAACTCAAACTTTTCTGCAAAGACTGTGCCAAAACATATGCTACATAAACAGATGGAGCTTTGCCTGTACTTAACACTGTGGAGAGAACGTATGGCAAGACAGTATATATTTAGTGCTGCGTTGTTTTGTTCTATATTCTACAGGCTTAAAACACAGATGGGGTAATCTATTGATGCTTAGTGCAAAGCCAGTGTGTATCTTGTGTTCTGCTTTAGCATGAAGCAGATAAAATGAGTTAGAGATTCATTGTCTTTGATATATTATTGTGCTATGCTTCAAATGCACAAATTAGGTATCTGCATCTCAATATCAACATGTAGTATTGCTATCCCTTTTTGGATGATTTCTCTCTTTACTGAAAGTAAAATTAGACTACAATAAATTGAGTAATCAATGTGAACCTAATGTTAACACTTGCATTTATTCATCTCTAGTCTGGTCTTTTACTTGCTCTGCCCCTACATTTAACTCAGGCTAATTCTTCAATATGCACATCAATAATACAAGTCAATTAAATGTATGGAGGATCTTTAACCCCAAGGTCACCTTTCACTCATATGTTCACTATGTTTGTAGCCAAATCCAGCGGCAAACCGTGGCTACTGGAAGTTGTCCATTTGTTTTTAAAAAGAATCCTCCCAAATGGCATCAACCAGAATAATATACAAAAATAAAAGAATCATAGCATCACTCATTTGTGGCCATGCGTTTACCTCAGGCGCTCTACATCACATCAAGCTCCAGTGCAGAAAAATCAATGTTTTCTGTTGACATAATAAATGTATCAAACCAGACCGTACAGAATAGTGACTAGAAGTGAATGTATGCATGCCATGTAGGTTAAGCACTTAAAAAACAGATCAAGCACTGATAGGTCACAGTAAAACGCAGCAAAAGATAAAAGCATGACATTCAGGGAGACCTAATAAGCCACCTAGCCCCTATCCTGACAGAACAAAAGCACATTTCCAAACACAGTAACCTAGGGAGACAACGTGTCCTGAATTGTTTAGGACAGTACCAGATTTTGGTATCCTATGAACAGTTGACTCATGTGATGGACAATATTTTGGTGAGATTGGGGGTCCTAAAGTTATCTAATGCAATTTTGGCTGCTTTTGACTCGTATCCTGTATCTTTTCGGAAACATTTCACAGTAAACTGGGAACTGGAAAAATAACTTACTTCCGTGAGGCGTTACTTAACAACAACATACATCAATAATTGTTAATCCCAAATAGGGATATCCAACCAGTATAAGATGCTGCCTTGATCAATGAGGCCATTATCCATTATCAACACTTCTTGCCAACAACATCAAAACACCCTTTTGTTGACTCTGATGTCAGGAGGACTTGGAGTCAGCTGCCAGGCAGACTACAGATCCCTGGCCATGGACCTCAAAGTTGACCCATTTTGAATACCCAATTATACCATGAGTCTTCAAGTGCCACTTCAATCACATGATCATCCATCTGGAATAACTTTACAGTTGATATGTTTCAACTTGCAAACTAACGATTGGTCCAGTAGATGAAATAAGAGTGACATCCTATTCTATTCAAATGAATCAGCCCAAGAAGTGTATTAATAGTAATAATACATTATATTAATATAGCGCTTTTCAGGGACCCAAAGACTCCCCATATAATCTGCTACACACCATTACATATATTTCATTGGGATTGGTGGTGAGCCAAGGTGGATTAGGGTGGAGCTTGCAATTTGAATAGGGTACTCATGTGACTAGAGTGCACATTTAGTCGGAGCTGAAGTTTAGTCTGATTATATTTAAAAGTTTACAAAAACAGGGTTGTTCAACTGATTTAAATCAGTTGAATCAGTTTTTATGAAAAATATGATATTTTGTAACATTCAGTCAACTTCGATTTTTTTCCTTTATATACCTATTTATTGTATCAACGACCATACTTTATATCATGAGAGGTTTTCATATTGTGCTTGCCATCGGTTTGGAGATCTTGAATCTGAACTTGAATATAGGCATGGTTTGGTAGCCAAATGTAACTTTTTTGTTATTTTAGACAAATATAAATCATAAAATGAACCTACCCCATCAAACCGTGGTAATAAAAAAACTGTATTTACAATCTCCTCCAAAGATATTGGCACCCTGGAATATTCAAACCTTCAGATTTGAATATTATTATACATTCATCAGAAATTATTTGACACACTGTCATAGCTCCAATTAAAAAAATAATTGCAATTATATTTTACCCTTTTCTTGATGGCGGGGTTGCAATTACGTTGGATACTGACCTAGCTGGATACTGTAAATAAATCTGGCAAGCAGTAGCCTATGCATTTAGAAGTCATAATGTGGAGTGAAGCTTATAGCGGGTATAATATACTATGGGGATAATTCTGCAGTCAGATTTTCATCATCATCTCTTGCATGAAAGAAAACTAAGACACATATAAAATCAATCCCTATTGTCCTGCTAAGCTTTTATTCAGACTTCAGAAAATATCAACTGCTTCTGCCATTTCCATTACATTATTTGCAACGTTTGCCAAATAAACCAGGATCAATGGGACTCTGCCAGTGTGACAATAGGGGAGCCATTATAACTTGGGTCGGCACACAATAAACTCACAACATATATTAAGCAGAAAAAATCGACCTTGTCCTGCCCAAAACCATGAGGTACAGACAAGGTAAAAGTTAACGTCAAGTTGGATCAAAACATGAGCCCATAAGAAAATACAGTCAGAGAGTATAACAGCAGTACACTGCAATTTTTCAAAAAATATTGTGGCCAAAATACCTGAGTCGCCAGCAACAATGCATTTTACATTTTGTGATGTTATTTGCCAAAATAAAGTAATCACATGGGTATATGAAGGATACAAAGTATATTTAAAACAGGTGCTTTCAGACAGGTGCCCGTTACTTGGCTCGAATAGATCTCAGTGGCATTGGAAGAGGGGTGATTGTTGAGCTAAGTTTGGCAGGAGCTCCAGTGACAGACTGCTCAACCTGCTGATGCGGCCGTGGCTGATACATTTCAACCCAACTGCACACTTATGAGAGATTATGGGCAGTGGCTGAGGCAGCTTTAAACAGCACCAGCAACACCCCAAATGATGGAACTACTCATGGAAGAAAGATGCTGCATCTTTACAATATTTCAATATCACTTTATTTTGGCACTTTCCAGTACATGTCCCCTAGTTACCCTATGCTTATTTCTATTTAAATTACCTAGGCTTAGCTAGTGTTTCGGCTGAAAGCAGCGTATGGCTTGTACTGCAATGAGGTGAATTGTCTGAGTACTAATACAGCCCTTCTATTCCCTCACATGTCTCCTGTGGCTTATACTAAGCCCTCATTACTAAACGGCTTGTGAGGAAAACACCAAATACCTACCAATTCAGTTGCTGTTAAAAGCTTGTCTTGTTACTTCTTGTTAACATCTGCAATGTGAAATCCAGAGGTTTCGTGCACGTATTATTTTACGTGAGAAAATCAAAGTAACGTCTATGAATAAAATAGAAAACAGCCTGACCTAGAATGTCAGTGTGCAAAATGCTTTTTTTCTCCGTTTGGATAGTGTTGCCATTCCCTGCATAGAATAATTGAGCGATAGGTCAGAGAGAATAAATGCTAATATACATTCACAAAACGTACAGACATACATTCAAACGATATATAACTGCCAAAATAAATGAAACACATTTGAAGGACACAAGGTATATTGAAAGCAGGTGATTCTACAGGTGTGGTTAAGCAAGTAACATCCCATCATGTATTCTATCACGCTTAGGGCTTGTATAAATCTTACATTATGTTGGCTACAAGGGCTAGATGGGATCTCAGTGACTGTGAAAGAGGGGAGATTGTTGGGACACATTCAGCAGGTACTTTGAAGATGAACCCTGATTTACTTGCTCATGTTTCAAGACTGAAACCAACATAAATGAGCTGCTGCTAACAGTATCCCCCATTCCATTGTGCATGCCAGTGTCCCAGCAGGCCAGAAGCTGATGATCCCCTGCTCTGCCACTCACGCGACTGCCCTCTTTCACAAAGTTCTAACCTTTCAAGCAATAGAAAAGCAACATTTAAACATAGCTGTTGAATGAGCTTAGGGTACATTCTCAACTTACATATGGACCAGCTGGTTATGTTGGCATGGACGTCTGAGGGAAAAGCATCTACTGTTTTCAGGTTGCAGCGCAAAAATCCCTTATTACACCTTCATGTTGGTGTTTCCTTTATGTTGGCGAATACCTGTAGTTTGCATACAGGACACTGTAAATACTAAATACCTACATACAGACTGGTGAAGGAGACTGTTTGCTGTCTTTGGCAGCCAGTCAAGCTGAGAGTTCCAACAAATAAATGTTGGGCTATAGAAAAGCTAAAAGCACAAAATAATACCACCAAAAAGTAAATTGTACAAAAGTTGCACGAGTGTATAAAACGTTTGAGGGCACCGTTGGGAGCGACACAAGGACCTGGCACCTCGCCGTGCTAAAACCACTTTAGTAGGAGGAGGTGAGACGAGGTGGAAGAGCTACAACCCAGGTCTGCTACTGCGGGAGGAGAAACCCCCGCGCTGGTGTGTGTGTAGTGGGACTGACACGGGCACCGGAAGAGCTGAGGAGAGAGGAGCAAAAGAGAGGAGAGCAGGATTGAGACAACAACTGAGCAATGAAAAACAATCTGTCTGAAGGTGATGACATTCCTCCTCGGATTACTGGAGGTCGTCAACGAAACCATCCCACGAACATAATGATTAAATGTAATCCAGAGGCTCTTGCTGACCTGGAGGAGGAGCATGTTTGTCAGGCTCTTCCTCGTCCTCGATAGGGGAGTGGCCGAGGGGGTGATGGGTGAAGGAGTCCAGGAAGGAGGAGCTGCTAATACCCATACTGATGCCCGTCACTTCAATACCCAGAGAGTCTGCAAGGGTAACGGACAAAAGGCTCAATGAGTTGGCATTAATGTGTATAGCGAGTTGGCAATACAACATGAGGTACCCACCTGTGCCCACAGATGCCCGGCCAGGACGTCCTTGTCCAATGTTGTCCAGCATCGTGAAAGAGCGCCGGTACGGAGTGTCCGACTGCAAAATGAACCAGCGTTAAATCTCAACGACAGGGATGTAGGCGAATGGATCGCCATTCCACATTCACCCGTTACCATTTAAACTTACAAAGCAGGCCTAGGTTTTGTGCTGGTATTATTTGGATCATCAAACTGACTGTAGTTATACCCTGTACGTGTGGGTGGTGTTCGGGCGGGAGAACAAATCCAGCTGATGAAGTCGATCCCGAGGGAGCAGGCTTCCAGCTTCATCTGTCACAGCACTGTGGGCACGACTGGACGAACCTCGATGCCACTACGCACAAGGAATACGTCTGGTTATTAGCAGGCGGAGGCGTTGGTAACCAATCGGGGTTAGACGCACAGCTGGCACGTAAAGGACCACCCATCCTGTACCTGAGTAGGTCTGAAGGGCGGTCTGGAGTGGGTGGATTCAGCTTCTCCTGTGCTGATGGGAGGAAGGAGGGTGTGACTGTTCAGAGGCATGGGAGGAGAGGCCAGCCGGTCGTTGGCCGTGTGTCTACAGGGAGAGTAGCAGGTCATTGTCTGCGCTTTTTAGAAAGTCACTAAAAACTGAAACACAAATGACACATGGCCAGATGACATGCTCCGTGTGGATGGTTTCTTACTCAAGCCATGTGACGAGGGAATCTGTCAATCTGTAAACACACCTCACATCCTTTCCCACTAAACTTTACCGAACAGGGACGGTGGTCCAGCTTGGCGGCGACAGAGGCAAAGAAGAAGGGGGCGTGTACATGTTGGAGGAAAGGGACCCAACAGAGATTTGCCGAGCCCTGTTAAAGGGAACTCACAGGCGCGTCCCGCGGATGATGCCGTCCAAGGAGCCGGCAGGGCTGCACTGCGTCAGGCTGGGAACCAAAGGAAGGAGGGTGCGTGGGGGCAGGTTACGACGTTGCGCCGACTGAGGCGGGCGTGTGAGGGAAGAGGAGCTCTGCTCTAGCACCCGGCGAGGGCGTGGCTTGGACAGTATGACACTGGAGCCCGGCCGGTGGCTCACCGTCCTCTCCTCGGGGTCCCTAAGAAAAAGGGAGCAATTAACCTTCACTCAGAGTAGGATATGCACAGATCTACATATCCATAGGTATTTACTATCTCTACCCAGGACAACCCCTAGTTAGGTCCTATTGCTACACACCCAAGCCTTTATTGGAAATAGCGATATTGCTAAAGTTTGCTAAAGAGTTCATGGTCTCCATACTGGGCTCTCTCCAACACACATAGGTTCCTCTGCTGTAGGGGAATGCCATGGATCACTATGAGGTCGTTGAGGTTGTGAAGAGTCCCCGGTGTTCCTACTGGAATCCGGACGGACTGTAGGAGGGAGGGAAGCACAATGATCAATGGAGGAGTAGGTCAACAACAGCCATATCATCAAGTTTCTCATGTACCAGTCAGCTCTAACTCAGCGTTTCTACACGCAACCGAGTGGAGAGGACCTACCACAGACTGCTTGAGACCAAACGGACAGTTAGACATGAGTAAATAAGGATGTCAATCAAAGCATTCCAAACTTGTCGTCAATTAATGAAACAAGGGAGATCTACAGAGCCGGTATCGCAGACACATATTAAACCTGGCACTGAACTAAATTATTGAGCTCAATGGAGATGTTAGAATAAGCTCGTTTGTTTTGTCAATCTGTTTAATCTGGGTCTGCGAAAACCAGCAAATAGTATAAAAAACACAGCTTTTAAGAAGTCAGGAGGTGAATGCATTTGGTATGTATATGAGTTATTCAACAAGCACAAGCACATTCAGTCTAGGAGTTAATAACAACATGCCACTGTGGATTCTGTCGACCGGCAACATTTTGTCTCTTGGGAAAAGTTACATACAGTGGATGGCCTTGTCTGCTTTTTGGATTTCCGTCTGTACTTGTGCTTTGAGCCCCTTGATTTTGTGGTCTTTGGGGGGGTGGAGGGATGACCAAATGAGAGATAGAATACAGAAAGAGAAAATGAGGGCATGAGATGGACAGACAAGATAGGCAGTTGGAGAGGTGTGGAACAGAACAAAGACAGAATAGAGGACAACAAAGAAGGAAAGAAAGAAGTGTTCAAGTTAATGAATTCATAGCCTTAAAAGAGGGTGAGAAGAACTGCTGACAGCAGCGGCGTTAAACAAGTCAGCAGTCTGCTTTTTCATATGGAGGATTTCAATAGTGTTTTGAAACTAATCAGGTTATGATGGGCTCCACAGTGCTAATCCTACTGATGTGACTCCTATGTCTTAACAAAAGGCTCTCCCACCCTCCAGGTAGGTATCAGTCATTTAGCTCCTTCTCAGGGCACTGACCTGGGCTGGTAGGCTGCCTGTTAGCTGGGGCACTTTGCTCTGGCCCAGCCTGGGGAGGAGGGTGGGCAGAGTGGATAGTAGAAAAGGGTTCCGAGCGTCTGACTGAGATGGACTGAAATTCACGGCATTCTTCTCTTCATCTGTCAACAACAGGGCGCAGAACACTGTCAACACAGGCTTGAGCCACGAATCTATTCTGCGTGGGGTTAAGTCATCTGGCAACAATGGATTTGTTTGTGTGCAAAGGCTTTAAGAGTCACCTGAGACACAGCCCTCCCAGTGCCTGCGGACTAGCTCCTCCATCCAGCCAACCAGCTCTCGCCACACATCGTCAAACAGCAGGTCCAGAACGGCCTGCCTACGACAGCGGTAGGGGGACACTGGAGGCAGGCAACACCGGCGCTGACCCAACCCCACACCCGTCAGATCCAACTCGTCATCCCTATGAAGATCAAACCATGAACACACCTGTCACGGACAAGCATTCGAAACAGTTTGGTTTTTGATTATTCTTTCAAATTGAAGTGTTGTCTATCCCTAAAGTACGCCACAAGCTCACTTAAGTGCATCATACAGTACTTTCAGACACTGGAAAAAGCCCTCTAGTTATAGTGGCCTAATAAAGAGCAAAGGGAGGTGACTCACAGGTCCCTGCTGTCAAAGGCCAGGTACTCCTCCACGAGGCCTTCCGATTCAATTACCCTGGACCTGTCATGACCAGTGGGTGTAC
The DNA here is from genome assembly GCA_016801105.1 of Esox niger. Taxonomy (NCBI): domain Eukaryota; kingdom Metazoa; phylum Chordata; class Actinopteri; order Esociformes; family Esocidae; genus Esox; species Esox niger. Next base: position 76,069 of record JACXGJ010001249.1, read on the forward strand.
CAGGGGCATGGTCTGGTTCCCCACACGACCTGGACAGCACAGCCCTCCTACCTTGCACACACAGACTGAAGACAACAACGGTTAGCAAACATCATCAATCCAGCACCCTCACAATCTTAGCCGGCACCAGACTCTTTGTAAGATACGCTGCACCGACTTGCTTGGTTACTTCCTGTTTGACAAGCCACACAGTATGTAGGTCACAAAACCACACAGCAAAAGGCCATTCATTATTGATGGGTTTAACAGCCGCAGTGGTAACTGCTTACTCTGTGCTGGGGCCGATCTTGTCCTTATCTTCGGGCATGCGACTTCTGATGTCCTGTTGTCCAGCTGCGTTGATGTCGCCGATAGGTGTAGTTTTCCCTGAGGTGGAGTACCACCGGAAGCCCTCGTCACTCGGACACAACAGCTGACTACCCAGAATCCTGTCGTTTCACGCAGCAGGGCGGAGAGGGGTCAAAGAGGGAAGAGGGGTCAAACGATAATTAAATAATGACATGATGACAAATCTAAATAAATCTTTGAGTCTGAGTGATCCATTTATTGCCGCCTTATAACTTTCAGTGATACATTAGCGGGTGTGTCCTGAAGAGCGGTAGGGGCAGGGCTAGAACGAGGCAGTGCGAGAGGTTAGAGGTCAGAGGGCCTAGGGTTAAGGACCCACCGTAGATGAGGGAACCTGAACGCCCACTGATGACATTCGTCTTGCAGCCCCCTTAGACGCTCCCCACCTCGCCCCTCGTAAAGCTCCTCGTCAATCTCCTCAAACATCTGCTGCACCTGCCGTGACGCAGCCTTGTCAAACTCCTGAGGGACAGGAGACAGAGAGAGAGAGACAGAGGGAGGGAGTGAGAGGAGCCCCTACGCTATGACAGAAGGCTGTCGCTTTTCAAGCTACTCATCAATTATTAGCGGCATGTCGGTGAGCGTTGTTTATTTCACAGCAAGCTACAGCGTGCATGGCGATGAGCTCTTATAGGTCCCAGAGGACTGCGTGTGTTGCAGTTTGGGAGTGATCATGCTGGAGCAAGTAGTACAATTTGCATGTGTTTGTGAGAGACTCAGACTGAGAGTGTGTGTGTGTGTGTGTGTGTGTGTGTGTTTGTGTGCACTGTACAATATATAAATTTAGGAGTATGAGTTCTATGAGGCATTCTGAGGACATGGCTGCGTGTAAATAAATCATAGAGTCTTTTGAAAAGTTTCTGAAGCTCTCAAACTCTAGAAAGCTCAGTACCACGACAAAAGTGATACCCTGAGGGAACTGACCTCCACAGACAGAGCAGAGTGTGCTCATTAATAAGTCATTACACTACCAACACGATTAGGCTAATTTAATGGTAATCTGTATACAAAACTGTTGTAGCATTCAGCATGGCTAAGCCTAGCTATAAGCATTTAACATAAGCCTGACTGATTCAGGCAGCCAGCTGAGAAGGCAAGGTGAGACTCACATCGTAGCCCCAGGAAAAGACAGAGCTCCTCTCTGTAGAGATGCCTGTCCCCGTGTAGCTGTGGATCCCAGACCAGGACCGCGTTGTGTCTCCAGCGGTGACTGTTAAGCAGTCTGACCGGCCAGAGCCAGCAGACATCGTATCCGAGCTGTAGAAGAGAAGACATCATTTACATGTTAATGTATGCTACACTGTTGTTTAACTAATGACTTTATGTTATGTTATTTCTTTCTTTTAACCAAACCCCTCCAAATTGGAGGATCAGGGAGCTGCCACTTTGGGTGCCAGGGGAGCATTAAGGACATGCCTTGCTTAAGGACAGAAAAACAAATGTTTTTCACCTTGTCAACTCTGGGAAAGGATCTGGCAACCTGGCCCAGTGATCCTAACAGCTAGGTTACCTGCCGCCCCTACACGTGTAGAGTTTACGAGCAAATCATTTAGACCAGAGTATATTACCGTGCTCCTCAAATTAGGTAACGGAACACATTGTCTTCTTGCTCTTGAACATCCAAACAGGATATGTGACAGCAAACTCGCTTGTGCCTACAAGTGCATTTGGTTTTACCTCTCTGGTTATTTAAGGAACTAGTCATACCTGTTGTAAGTGGAGACCGCTTCCTGAAGGTCATGGAGTAAGTGCTGGGGGAGGTATTCATCATCTACCTTCTCTGGGAGAGGGTGATGGTCAAGACTGCTTCGAGATAATCCACGACTGCAAATATGTGAAAAAATATTAGATAAAACATAAAAAAGCAATAGTGATCATATTATACACACACACACACACACACAAACACACACAAACACACACACACACAGACATAAGTATATATGCACACTACCGATTAAAAGCTTGAGGCCACTTACAAATGTCCTTGCTCTCCATGAAAAACAAGTTTGAATAGGAAAATAGACTAATGAATAGGAAATATAGTCACTGACACGGTTAGAAATAATGCTTTTTTATTGAAATAATTATTGTCATTCAAACTTGATGAAACTGCTTTCATCAAGGAATCCTCCATTTGCAGCAGATACAGCCTTGCAGACCATTTGCATTCTGGGTTAATTTGTTGAGATAATCTGAAGAGAAGTGGAATCCTCCCATAAATTGGACTGACTTGATGGGGACTTCTTACGTACTATTTGGTCAAGCTGCACCCACAACAACTCAATAGGGTTGAGATCCATTGACTGCTGACCACTCCATTATAGGCCGAATACCAGCTGACTGCTCCTTCCCTAAATAGTTATTGGATAGTTTGGAGCTGTGCTTTGGGTCATTGTCCTGTTGTAGGAGGAAATTGGCCCCAATCAAGTGTTGTCCACAGGATATGGCATGGTGTTGCAAAATGGAGTGATAGCCTTTCTTCTTCAAGACCTCTTTTCCCTGTACCACCAAAGCACCCTCAGACAATCACAATGACAGGTGGCATGAAGCACCTCCCCAGCATATTTTCATTTGGTTTTACAATTAGGCAGTGTTTTTTAAAGCATTGTAATAAACATATATTGAAACCCAAACAAACATAGAAGTGAAATATATGATGGGACTCTAACTTGAGTCTATTTAAAGTATTGTATTTATTTACAAAATTGAACAACATCCTCTTATTCCATCCCTTTTTGTCGGGAAGCAACGGACCATTGTAGGACACTAACTATAAGCTTAAATACTTACATCTCAAGACTGTGTGATACGGGACGCCTGGTATATCTCGAAATCATTCTCCTTTCCTCCGTTTTTATCGGCATATGCCCCACTGAATGTCCTCTTTCATCATGCTTCCCTCTGATTCCTGGCTTAACTTGCTCTTTTGGCAAAGATTTGCCATTTTCTTCCGCCCACAGCTCAATAACACTAGCCAACAAGTTAACAAGGCATTATTGATGTAATGTGTAGAACTCGACAATTATAACATGTTGGCAGCGACATAGGCTACAGTAACGTTATAACCTAGTTTAGCTTATTCCTGCAGATTTGCATCTGTAGTTAAACTGGTAACATTACATATCTTAACTAGTGTTAGCTAGTGTAGCTACTGTAAAGAAAACGAATCTGCGACTGAAGATATACTACAAATAAACCGTTGCCGAAAAGAAAAATGGATTACATTTAAGCTCCAGTGGTATTCAATAATGTTTTAACCATGTTACAGATTCCATCACCACAAGACAGTATTAGCTAGTGTAAGCCCACAACAACAATAACAATGCTGTCATGGATACCCAACATCGCATGCCTATGCCTCATGGGAAATGTATTTTAAACTCATATAAAATTGTCTTTTTTAAAGTTATAAAAAATATAATTCCCGGCGTCCTGTGCCTTTTACTGTTGTTGCGCTGCTTAATCATGTCCGTCTCTCGTTGTGAAAATGTAAACGTATATGTAAATTATAATACGTTTCAATTGACTATTTATAATTTCGGTAAATCTTTATCATGAAGAATATTTGCATCAACGTATATAAATATGTCTGGGACAAATGCGTGCCATTTAGGAACTATTACCAAAACGTCAGTGTCGTAGCCGAGATGTATTAATGGTAGGGAAAACAATTATACTGAAAGACGGCATGAGAACGACTTCAGTACCTTTTATTTTTATGGGATTCTTTCTTGAAGATTAATGTTATAAAAATACTTAAATCAAGGTAAAAACTCGCTCTCACTTTATTGATCATGCCATTGCATAGCTTGTAAAGTCGCTGACTTGCTAGAAAGAATGTTATTTATAACCTTTCTAAATGTGGTCAGTTACATATTCAAGTTCAACATTCTTATTCGGGCTTAAAATTGTTACTCAAATATATCCCGTTGCAGTTAAACGAACAGCAACGTTCTAAGAAACACGCCAATGTTCACTCCAGTATTATATACTGAATTAATTGGTTGAACTGCGATCCGAGACGACCACGACCGATCAATATATCAAGTGTTTTTTGAGGCCCTTTCATAACCCGTTTTCACAAAGTGGTAATGCTGATACTTAGGCCAAAACACGATATAGTATCTAGAGCGTTTTTAAACTTTAATAGTTATATTCGTTTTACTCGTTTTTTCATCTGATACATATTTTATTAATTTGAACACGTGACTGCGATATGTCTCACGTCACTTTCTAAAGTAACGTTGGACACTTCAAACAGATACTCCCTGGGTTTTACTGGGGTCAATTGATGATGTCTCAATAGGTATTGGAGTGGAATGATTGATGTACGATGCCTGGTTCTGCATGAGCTTACAGCTCCATTAACAAAATCAGAAAAATAATAAGAATTATCCTAACACTAATCCTAACCTTTCAATACAATCGTACCACCCCCACCAGAATCAACAGTAACCAAGAATTTCATGTGAAGTCACATCACTTGTTGTTGCTAATCACAGGATCATCAGGCTACCAAAATTATGGACCCAGTTAGGAGAACCACTGTGCCAGAGGACATGGTACAGTACTGTCTGTACTTGGTTAAGCCCAACCTCACTGACACACAGGCTGATGAGCTACATTTGCAACACCTGGTGGAAGAGATTTTGGCCAGGTTTGCAACTCTCCTTATGCAGTACATTTGGCAACAACAGCCATTCAACCTCAAGTACCATACTGCAAAAGGTACAGTACTGGTTCTGATCTGGATACATAATGTGAATTGAGGTGTTAGTTATGTTTAGAATGTTTGTGCTTTGTCTGAATGGATGATGGTCATATCTTAATTGTACCTGCAGGGGGAGTTCCTGCACACATTAGAGGCAGCACTTTGTTTGGGGACAACGTTGAGGATGAGTGGTTTATTGTTTACCTCCTTGTGCAGATCACACAAGCCTTTCCTGAACTTGCTGCCAGGTCAAGTAGAACACACAGACTGCAAACACTGCAGCACTCCTACTTTGTTTCCAATTTGCTTTGGCTCTATCCTACTGTTTTACTGATTTACTTTAACTTGGTACAGGGTAGAGGACAATGATGGGCAGTTCCTTCTGATCGAAGCAGCAGAATATCTTCCAAAGTGGTTGAACCCGGAGAGCAGTGAAAACAGAGTAAGATGTCTTCTTGATGATCACAATACTTAATCTGTTTATCATTCTGCCTGCGAATGTCTCTACAGATCAATTAGCCTTTTTGTTGTTTCAATTTACCATATCTGCCCATTATGTCTCCCAAATACGATATCTGTGTCTACATCTTGCTCTGGTCTGCTAGGTTTTCCTTCACAGAGGAGAGCTGTATATCCTGCCATGTCCGTCCCGCTCTAGTGATGTTGGCCTGCCTAGGGACATTGTTCCTACTGTTACCCAGTCTCTGGCGCTGCTCTCTTCCCACACTCAGGCCTGTCTGGCCAGTCCCAAGATCCGCGCTGCCCTGGGGAAGAGGCTGGAGGGGTGAGTGACGTATCAGAAACAACACTTTGAATAGATTTATTTCGTTTCTGTTTGATGTTATATCTGGGCTTCATGATTGCTTGAACACATTCAGACTTGTATAGAACTGTGTGGGGAAGCCACTGATTTATCTTGGGTCATGAAACCAAGCCTGGGTGTGTTTCTGTCTACAAAGATATCCAGAGAAGATCCAGGTAAACCTTCACAGTGCCCACTGTGTCCTGCCCGTGGGCATCGCTACCGTATTGTCACAGCGGCCAGACCTGGTTGCCCCGGCCGTGTCCGCTTTCTACTTGAGAGATCCAATCGATCTACAGGCGTGTCGAACGTTCCGGACCTTCCCCACCCACACGCAAGTCCTAACCTCGGTACACATACATTTAGACATTTCTGACTCGTTGACATGTGTACGCATCGTATGTAGTGTCGTTTTGTATAAGTATGTGTTTATTTACGTGTTCTCTGTTTGTGTTTCTAGGTGACGTTCACCCGTTGTCTTTACGCCCAGATGCTGCAGCAGCATTTCACCCCCGACCGGAGGAGTGGATTCACCCTGCCGGCCCGCTCTCACCCTCAGTACCGTGCGTATGAGCTTGGCATGAAACTGGTGAGTTCACCCACAACCACTAACAGTTATGTTGGTTTGCAAAACTCTTTCTACTTGCTTTAGAATAGCAGTATATATTATATTCTATTGTTTTGTTAGTTTATAATGAACTAATCCTTTAGGCCCATGGCTTTGAGATCCTGTGTTCCAAGTGCATACTGCCATCGTCAGAACCTGACGCTCCCATCACATGTAACCCCTTGTGGAAAAGATTATTGACCAGTTTGAAGCAGAATGGTTATTTCAGAGTGAGTGACCCATTCATTACTTTGCATGTAACATAATATGTTTGATACATTGATTATATTTTTGATACATGATTGAACATGCTTAGTATTTAACATTTTAATGTATGCTTAGTTTTTCATAATTTTTAAGATGCTATGAAGCAGACACTGTAGGTCCTTTTTTTTCCTTTCAACTTTCTCAGTTGCTAGCTAACCAGTAAGATCAAAAAACCTCCTGAACAGTAAAAGGCTTGATTGCTCATAAAACCACTCTATTTTACATTTTATGAGAATGTTATGATTTAGCTGTTAACTTTAGGCATCACTGACAATTGCAATGCTATCTTCTTTTGTGATGCACTTTGGTTTTATTTAATTGTAGTTATTGCCTTTTGCAGGGCGAGCTGGAAGGCTCTGCACGTTACAGAGAACTGTTGACCACAGCAGAGAACTTCTTTAAGCAGTCGGTCATGACAATAGAGAGGCGAGTGCTGTTGCAAACAGAAAAACTTTGCAACAGGAAAAATGATTACTCCAAACATTCTTCAGTGTTGTGTAAAACCTGTTGTTTTGTTTTTAGTAAAATCATTTATTTTTAATAAAAAAGTACAATGCTGGAAGATGGAACAATTTATTCTTCACTCCTGATGCAAGAGCCAGGAATCTGTATTTGACCGTCTTTATTCAAAAATGAAAACTATATTTTACAATTTCCATTCACAAACAAAACTCACCCTCTTTTACGTCTTGTTGAAAAGTATTTTACAAACATGTTTTCTCTGCTCTAAAACGTACAGCATTCTACAGATGATGTAGAATGTTACAATTAAATACTTTTGTTTGCCAGAATAAATGCACCCGGTGTGTGTTTGTGAATACACTGTCCTGTGCTTGTAGCTCGAGTGCGAAGTCCCCTGGTGAGGAGGTCCTTCATATACTCGAGCGATGTGCTCCCTTCAATGTGGATGAGCTGAGGAAACAGGAGGCCCATCTACCTCCAGAGGACAGTCAGTAAAACCTCCTATTACTACAGTGCAATTTTCCCTCAGTGTAGGATCAGCTGAGGTTCATTGAATACCTGTTGCTATTGTCTATTTCACTCACTGCTCTAATATTTTTGCACCTCCAACTAGCATGCTAGCTTTCATGATGGTTAAAACTATAGCAGAACAGGCGCTGCTCATTAGAGGACCGGTTTAGTCGGTACTGAACATGTCTATACCATATAAAAGTCTAAGTCTACACACCATAACTGAAAACTTATTTTTACAGTCATGCCTGAACCTTTTTTTAAATTAATATCTTGCAACCCATTACTTTTATTCTTAAAACAAATTGATAATTTTTTGGTAAAACAGACAATGGCTCGGTACATGTGCACACCTTTTATGATGAGGGTAGTAACTGTTCAGATTCAACCAATCACAGCCTAATCATGTACAGCTGTTGTTTCCTGACATGAGATGTAGAAGTGTTGACCATTAGTCTATACGTAATCAGCTGTTCTTGTAGGATTTCCTTGATGCTTTTTTGGTTGCATGTTGCAGACGCCTTGTTCTAAGAATGGAACATCTGCAGGATATTTTGAAAGGTACAGAGGAACCGCAGAGGGGTATGAAATAATGACCTCTATGTGCATCTGTGTGTGTTTGTAGACTTCCATTGTATAATAGATAGAGAGATAGGAAGGAAACATCACTGTACGTTATTTCAATGTACAACTTTGCCATTGTGTTGGTCCGGTGGCTGCTGCAGCTGGACATTCTTCAATTGCTCGTCTCCGATTGCTCATTGCTGTGTTCTGCTTTTCCAACACAACCTTTTAAAATGGATAAGTACCCTGTTCAAAATGAGCAATTGGTCAATCATTGTTAATGGCAACTCTGTTTTTTTTTCCCCTCTCCACTTTCCCCACTGTCCAGGTGACAGTTGGCTAGATATTTCAGCCAAGGAATTGGAGCATCTGTTGGAAGACCGAGGGGGAGGAGTGAGTCGCTCAAAGCCCAGCCTGATCAAACCGACACCGATGGGAAGGGGTGGGGAGGAGGAGGGAGAGGAGGAGGACGGTTACAGCCTGGTTGCTGTGACACAGGGGATGAAGAAGTTCATCAGTGCCATGTCTTCACATGAGGGGGCTGAACTCCCCTGGTGAGACCTACTGGCTGACTTCACTGTCTGTCTATACTGTTCTACTTAGCCATTTAGGCTGAATGCTATAATATTGACTGTAACGCTAATGTATGTTTCTTTAGGCAGTAATAAGCCTTGGTTAGGATGTACGGTTTAATTAGGATCCTCTCTAGCTACCCTCAAAGTAACAGCTACACTTCTCCGGGTGCACACAATTTGACACAATACAGCCCATTAATAGACAAGTACAGAGCAAAGAAAGTACAACATACATACATTCATTTAAAAGGATAATATGTGTGCATGTTGAGTATCATGGTCACAGTTTGGGGATAAAGTACACCTGGCACAATATGAAGCTTGATATTAAGCATGTTTTTAAGTCTTTTTTTATATCTGAGCCTGCTTCCTTGTGTTTGTGTACCATGCAGGCTATTGCCAGCCTCAATTTAGTTGTTCGTTTTGCCCCTGAATCAGTGTTTCTTGTTTACAGAAAGAAAACAAACGCATTCCAAAAATGAAGGTTTTAACTGCAGTGAATGTTTTTTTATAGCCAACATTTTCTGCCAATTAATTACATCTCATCAAAATCTTCAATGAAACAGGACTGTGCATAGTTGCTGTTTAATAATAGATCATATGTAAGCAGGATTTTAGATTTCTGAAGTGAAAACTGGGGGGAAATACATTTTTAATAGCTGTATGTCTAGCCTAATTAAAGATTAATTTAATGTTGGGGGCCTGGTAACGCAATGTATCATTTTCTGGCATTTACATCACCAATCAAACATCCCATAAAAATATTTGTGGACATGTGCAAGTTTGACAGGCTCTACTAGCCGGTTGATCCTGTAAAGTTTCAATGAGCTGAAACGAGTGTCACATCCAATGGCTCCATTCACCTAAAGGAGCTGGATAATTTGATTCTCTAAAAGGCTTCTTAATCCAAATTGCTTAAACGATCTAGATCCATGAACTAAATATTAGACTAAAACATCACAGATCGACCTGGCCTTAAAAAGTCTGCAGGTGCGTTTACTGCAGGGATGTACAATACTTAATGAGCAGCTGGGATGAGATCCCATATTCACGCTGGATCACTCAGTCAACTAAATAAACATTTACAGATCCCCACACATGACTCCAAACATCATGAACGCTGTCCTGCCTGTCAGTCTAAACATCCCTGTAATTTTACAGGGTGGATTCAAACCAGCCGTTCAGTTTTGATCCAGACTCCATGGTCGGTGCACTGGACAGACTACTAGGTATGTGGTTGAATACATATTCCATTCTCTCCAATGTCACAGTGGTCAGGGTGTGCTTTTAAACGCTTATGTAAATCTGTCAGGGTATAAGGACCAGGAGTTGGACTCCGATGACCTAGATGAAGAGTATGATGATGAAGATGAGGATGAAGATGATGTGGAAGCGGAGGATCCTGTTGGACCACTAGGGACTAAAGGAGCAGAGGCTTTGGATGGTCTTAAGAAGTACATGGATGAGATGGATCATGAGCTTATGGGCACCAACATTGGACAGAGCTTTAACCAGAAAGTAAGTCAGAGTTGGGGTTTATTATCCTCTTCTTTGTTGCAGTATGGGAGTTATATGATGAGTCATTTGGGGAGAAACTATTGAGGATACATTATTTGGAAGTTGCATTATTTGCATATGGATTATAACAATTATATTCTGTTTCCATCAGGACACTAATAGAGAAAGCCCAGCTTCAAATGACTGCCCCCGGTCCCCCAGCTTGGAGGGTCTGCTTGGTCAGGATGAGGTGATCCAGCCCCTGGACATAGACCTGAACCTGGTCACTAACCTGTTGGAGTCTCTGAGCTCCCAGGCTGGGCTGGCTGGGCCGGCTTCTAATCTGCTGCACAGTCTGGGCGTCCATCTGCCTCCTAATACTGACCGCTCATGAACATCTGCCCCCCAATCACCTAGCATAGAACACAACCCAAGACCACTCTTCTGCTCTCTGCGGAGCAAATAATCAAAATCGGATTAATGTGTCTTAACAGGGCTGGAATTGTCTGTATATTATGATCACAACCTTTTGTTCACCATGGACCTCACCAGAACTAAAATCAGGACAGTGGTTTGTCAAATGAATCATTTTTCATTCAAAAGGATAGTTTCACTTTAAAGGGTGTGATTCTAATATTGAGGCAATTCCAGCCCTGATGGATAAACGAATCCAATTTGGATAATCCTAAAATAGTCCTTTTTAAACAAAAAAAATATTGTAAAGCACTTAAAAGTATTGTATGTTAATAAAATAAAGACAATATTTTTGACAATATCTATATGTTTTCTAAATTAATATGGTCTGTTTTTAAGTGAATATTTAGAATCAAATGTGTTATTGTTGCACAACTGTGATTTGAATAGTAACCAAAGCTCCACTAATTTCAGGAATACATTTCAGATGTATGTGCCTCTTTTACAGTTGAATGTAGAGACATGGTTTCCACTTGCACTTAAGACTATACAGCTCCAGAAAAATTGATGAAGATCACTGCACCCATTTCTTTCCTTTCCAAAGAAGTTGGAAAGGAAAGGTTTGAGTGAGGAACAGAAGCGTTCAATTTGCAGTGGTATCATCATTTTAAAGCTTTTTGTTCCTCACTCAAAACCTTCATTTTTTACTTTTTTGGAAAGGAACGAAAAATGTGCAGTGGACAAAGAAATTTCCGGAGCTGTATATATTTTTTATGTCCTGTATATTTACTTTTTATAGTGTAGTCAATGACACTGTTTTAACGTAGCAGCCTCAAAATCCTAGCAGTCACATCCTGATCATTACTATATTGTTGAAGTTCATTATCCAGCCCAAGATTTACACAATCAATTGTCCATTTCTGCATTTAATTTTTCACTTTCACATTATGGAATACATTTTTTCCGCTTGTTCATTGTGGGGTTTTGTAAATGTAAATACATAAAAAATGGTGTCTTCACATCTAAGTCACTACATACAGGGGATATAAAAAATCTACACACCCCTGTTAAAATGCCAGGTTTTTGTAATGTTTTTTTTTTTTTGACAAATAGAAATCATGTCAGAACTTTTGCCACCTTGAATGTGACCTATAACGTGAACAATTAGATTGAAAAACAAACCGAACTCTTTGAGGGGGAAAAAAAACTCAACACAATAACCTGGTTGCATAAGTGTACACACCCTTAAACTAATACTTTGTTGAAGCACCTTTTGATTTTATTATAGTCTATTAGCATGGCACATCTTGACATGGCAATATTTGCCCAACCATCATTGCAAAAGTGCTCCAAATCTGTCAGATTGCGAGGACATCTGTGCACAGCCCTCTTCAGATCACACCACAGATGTTCAATTTGATTGTCTGTGCTCTGGCTGCGTCATTCCAAAACATTAATTTTCTGGTAAAGCCATGCTTTTGTGGATTTGGATGTGTGCTTTGTCATTGTCGTACTGAAAGGCAAACTTCATCTTCAGCTTTCTAACAGTCACTTGAAGGTTTGGTGCCAAAATGCCTGGTATTTGGAACTGTTTATAATTCCCTCCACCCTGACTAAGGACCCGGTTCCAGATGAAGAAAAACAGCCCAAAAGCATGATGCTGCTATCACCATGCTTCTCTGTGGGTATGGTGTTCTTTGGGTGATGTGCAGTTTTGTTTTTGCGCCAAACATACCTTGTGGAATTATGGCCAAAAAGTTCAACATTGGTTTCATCAGACCATAACACATTTTCCAACGCACTTTAGGGAGACTTGATGTTTTTGCAAACTTCAGCCAGGCCTGGATGTATTTCTTGGTAAGTAAAGGCTTCCATCCTGCCACTTTACCCCATAGCCCATTCATATGAACAATACGGGAGATTGTTGTCACATGTAGCACAGAGCCGCTACTTGCCAGAAATTCCTGCATCTCTTTTAATGTTGCTGTAAGCCTCTTGGGAGTCTCCCTGACCAGTTTTCTTTTTGTCTTTTCACACATTTTTGAGGGATGTCCAGTATTGGACAGTAATGTCTCTGTTGTGGCATATTTTCACCATTTGAGGAAGACAGTGTTCCATGGTATATCTAATGTTTTGGCAATTCTTTTGTACCCTTTTCCTACTGATATATTGGAACAATGAGATCCCTCTGATGCTATGGAAGCTTTCTGCAGACCATGGCTTTTGCTCAGAGATGCAACTAAGAAAATATCAGGAAAATCCCACCAGAACAGCTGAACCTTTTTTGTGATTAATCAGTCACTTTAAATTATGGCAGGTGTGTAATGACTTCCATTTAACATGAGTTTAAATGTGACTGGTTAATTCTGATCCCAGCCACATTCCCAATAATAAAAGAGAGTGTGCACACGCAACCAGGTTATTCAAAAGGTTTTTCTTTTTCCTTTTTCCCCCTCAAAGATTTTAGTTTGTTTGTCTATTGAATTGTTCACATTATAGGTCACATTAAAAGTGGAAAAAGTTGAGACATGATATATTTGTCTCATTCCTTTACATCACAAAAACCTGGCCTTTTAACTGGGATTTCTAGATTTTTTATATCCACTGCACGGCCTACATG
>JACXGJ010001250.1:0-89545 GCA_016801105.1 Esox niger
AATACCTGGAGGGGTGTGTTTACTTAACAAAGCCAAGACCCTAACCCCCACACCAAATGGTCTATGCATACATTCCTGTGGACACCAGAGCCCAACAGGCCGAATCTTAACTTTCTGTTATTCTCAACATCTAAACACAATCACTTCTAATGAACCATACATTCATATTGTAGTTGTTAATGCTCAGATCCTACACAACAGACCTCTTTTCAAGAAACCATTAAGAGGTGTATGCAAGACGCAGTTGAGTGCAAAGAATTCTGACAGCCATGGATCAGATTACATTTCCTAATACACCTGTTTCTAGCTTTGTTTGTCAAAATACAAACCGGGATTCAGCTAAACACTAACCTAACTGGAATATGCACCACAGCCTTTGGCAACACAAACATCCTTTAACAAAATGTTCAGGTATGTGTCAATGGAAGTGCAATAACAATGTTATATTTTGACTGAAGAGCCTTTTGAAATTATAATCTGACATGCCAATTCCACATAACCATACCTCCAAAATGATACACTCCTATCTTGGAGTTCTGGGGAATTTTGTTTTGCTTAAAGTAACAGAGTGGACCGCTGACAGCAAGATTGTTATTGGAAGTTGCATTTCGGGAATCCAGTCCCACGTGCATGTTGGTACTACATTTAAGGGTTAATGTTGTTCTGTATGGTAGTTTGCAGAGCTCCTGGTACACTGGGTTGACTGAAACAGCATACACCGGCCTGAGCAGGGTTAAATCAGTCATTTCCCAGACACAATAACTTACTTTGGACCTAGTGCACTGAACCAGCAAGCGCCATTGGAGCTCATCTATGAATGTTATTTGATCGGTCTGTCAATGTGCAAGGCAACAATTATTTACAGCCCCATTTTGCCTGTTGTTTATAGTGGACTTCCTCAGACTTCATGTTTAGGGAAGGCTTGTTATAAACCGATATACTGCACTAGTTACTGCTGGTAATCGGGGTAAACCCTTCAGTTAGTTTGGCAGTGACTTATGTTTGTAAGTATGTTTGCACAAGATTGATTAGCATTTTTACTGCAGTGAATAACCTCTAATAGTTTTACACAGTTGTATGTAAATTTTTGATATTTCTGCATTTTGCTTTAAGTTTTTTTATATCTGCATGACACCAATACATATTAGAAATATGTGTTCAATAAAAAACATGGCTTCAGAAAATAGTAAATATCCCCCTAAAATCGAAACTGTGCAATTGCCTAATAGCAGCAAAACAACAACTTGTTGCTAGAGTTAACTTGCACCTTAGACAATCACTGCACCAATTCCATAAATGCTTCCCCAGTGGTAAAAAGCACTGTGACCGAAAAAATCTTAAACAGTCTCTCAAAAGAAGCAATTATGACCATACCGTTTTTCTAGCTCTGATTGAATAGGAGTTTCAGATGCACTCCAAGTGCTTTGGCATTACAGTGGCAAGTGGGAAGACATTCAAATAGGCCTATTTAATTGGTTTAAGTAATTGGAGCACAGTTCCACATTGATAATAAGTCCAAACTTGTTAATCTACATAGTGGGTGGCTGTGGGTCCCATCAGACCACTGAAGAGCTCTTAGAGCTGAACTAATCCAAACACAAATGAGTGCCTGTGGACCACGGAGAAAGCCAATAGGGCATGCATGTACATTTCCAGCTCTGTAGTTGATTAGGAAATGAATTATTTAAACTCTTGAGGGCACTTTGAAGAGTTTGACTGATGCTTTCATAAACAGCCAAAACAAGTGGTTTTCCAGATTGCACTTGGACATCATTTAGGTCCCAGATGTCTATGGTCAAATACATTTCAATGACCTTTCTGTTAAATTAGCCACATTTTCAAGGTGTTTTCTGAAATGTCAGTCAGGAAAACCTCAGGGTACTAAATAAATTAAAAACACTGCACAGTTTATTGTACAGAAAAAAATATTTCTGATTTGAAACAGACTTGAATCTTGCAACAGCCAAAAATGTGTTATAAAAAAATGGAACATTTACACATAGAGATCAAATAGATTATAAAAATACATTGCACAGTTAGCTCTGGAAAACGACATGTGGAAATGATCGTTTATGGTCCTCTAGTCATTATCTATGACCTCTACCATCATGGGCCTGTTAAGTACTCTAGGAATGGACAGTCCAGCAGCCCACAAAAACAAACTAAATAGCTTATTTGAGGAAGATAGTTGTATACACGCTGTCAGAAAGATGATGATAATTGTGTCCACCTGGGGAAAAGATAACTCCCATTAACCACAGTAGCGTGTGAGGTGAGAGATATGGGCCATACCAACAGCTGTTGGGCAACTGTAGAGCATGTAACACTAAAGACATCCAGATGAGTCTTGTAAGGGAGGGAGGTGATTATCTTATGATGGATTTAAATAATTAGAGGGAGCTGAAAGCATATAAAGGGGTGAAAAGGTAGTCTTTGGCCTCACTGTCCATCACTTATCTGAAGCAAGTGATCACATATGGAAGTAGGCCATTTAAAGGAAAAGTCCACTGACAAGGTTACTGGTCGATGTTTAATGGAGAAACTTTGAGGGAGGCTGAGAAACAACCAATGTGAATAGGCATGAGAAGATTTCAAAGGAAATCTGTTAGATCTTAAAGAATAAAAAAAACAGTTGGAAGTTTCCTAACTCATTAGCATTAACAGAGGAATGCCATAGGTTTTCCGATTAACATTTTGAAACCTGGTGTTATATATACCATAAAATAGAAAACAGACTGAAAAAACATATGTACATGATAATCTGTGATTCCAGACAATGTCTCAGGTTTTAACAATTCCATGACAAGTGTATGCTGTACATTTCCCATAACAAGCACTTAAACAGGTCACCATTTTCTTCCCTTCAAATGTCGGGCTACTATGCTTGCTGAGTGACTCACAGGATTGCCTTGGCCTTAAGTTCCGAGTGTGGATGTAGTATCAACAGGATGAGCGCTTTCTGTATTCTGTATGGAATATCCATTTTCCACCATTCTCTCGCCTGGGCCCCCATAATGCATTCTATAAATTAATTCCTGAATATTCTTTGTGAATCTTTATGCAACATGTACTGCATGCTGTTGCGCATTTGTTTTTCTTTTTTATAAGTTTAATTTGGTGTAAACTGTGTATCGTATGAAATTGACTAATACATGAGGAATTGTAAATAAACATTTTCTGTAAATGTTTTGGTAGATATTATGCCCGTTTTTTCTGTGTAAACATTATGGATCTGGAAACTCGGAAATGTGTAAATTATATACTTTTATTATTTTTAAATTAATTGATCAAATTAAATATTCCATTGTACTGGAGTGTTAAAATAAGACATACCTTGGTGATTGGTATATATATTTTAAATTTATCAACAACAAAAACATGACAGAGAAATAGTTTTTCATATGAGAAAAGTACGTTAGTCAAAACCCTACATTGCAAAGTTCTGACATCAATGATGTGTTCCTGATGCCTAAGGACAACCTTCAAATGTAATCCAATAAAACAAACAACAGATTGTTTGGAAATGCCTTGATCTATAAAATGTGAAGACACTCTTGGATCCTACAAACCAGACCATTTCTCCGGACCCAAGCCATGATCGCTTTACCAAACACAGTGGCCTCATCTCAATGAAGGTTGTCCCTCAGGTGATGAATCATTAAATATGAAGCACAGGTCCTGTCCACATTGGCACTCATCACCAATGGTAATATAATCATAATAAAACTGAACAACAGGGGAGGCTATGAGCCAGGAAAACTAAAACGGCAAAGCCATGCTTTCACAACTTTTTGGCAAGGTCTGTAATGTCAGAATGAAAATGTATGGTGGATAAATGTAGATAACACTGCTGCCGGTGAAGATCATGAGCAGGAAAAGCAGCAACAGTACCTGGATGTACTGAACCAGGTCCTGAGCTTCATCTGATGCACGACCCTTTGTCAGTATGTCAGTAGGGAAAAACACATCCGAGCTTAACCAAGGGGGATGCTGATAGGGCTCAGTAATTACAGTATCTTACTGGGTTCCCTTGTATCACTTTGGTGAGGTCAGATATTGGACAGTGTTTACCAGGTAAAGGGCTGAGGCAAAATAATAAAAGACTTGGAAGAGAGAAGTAAGAATAAGGTTTAGGATATCTCATGACATTTTGGTGTGACTGTGAATGTCAGTAGTCATTAATTGTTCCTTTATCTTACAGAAGTACATTTCAAGGTTTGGAAACAAGCCGTTGACACTCTTCGACACATTCATATTTCCTTAAAGCAACAGTCAGATTTAAAAATCTAAAATATAATTTTTAAACATAAAAGGTGCTTATACCATGGCAGGTTCCCATAGCCAGTTACACTGAGGATTTGGAATGCATTGGGTTGGGACTGGCGTGGAGAAAAAACGTTGAACAGTGGCGAATACGTACTGTCTGTGGAATGCTTGACCCCTAAATCAAGATTAACCTTCTAACTCTTCTCTATTTCATAGCCTATAGATGGCTACCGTCCCAGTGTCTCCAACAAAAAAACACTCCTACATTAAGATCATATCACTTCCCTTCCGACAATCCTCTTGATAATGACCCCAACTACAACATTACCACGTCAGACTGGAAAAAGGTCTGCCACAATAATAAAAAACGTTGGAATGTCTCAGTTGTTTGTAGATTTTTTTTTGCCAGGATTGCAACTGGCAATTCCTTACGGAGTGTCCAGGAAAAGCTTCAGGTTTTAGGCAGCAGCTTTGCTCTTCTGGCCTGATGAGAGTGGCTGTAATGAGAGAGGGCTTGCGTGCCTCACATACACACTGCCATCTTCCAGCTTGACTTCGTACACTTGTTGCTAAAAAAGAGAAACACATTTAAAACAAAAGGGTATGTGTCAACTGAAAAACAGAAAAGAAACACAACACCTTGACCGTGAGCGGAAAGCACACAAACAGAATCAGTTGCCAGCGTAGCAGTGGCCTATTTGATTCTTCACAAACTACCCTGATTAAGAATACACATTTCACAAGGCTGAGTAAGTCCACAGAAGTACAAACCAACACATAGCTATTGGTGCTTCAAAAAAGCAACCCACAAGCAGCTGGACCACCTCCATGGGTAGTTAGTTGAATATACTAGAGTATACCTCAGTATCTGAAATTCCTTTCGATAGGTTATAAATACAGCACTGACATAGTTAACGTTCTTCATTTTGTCTATCAAACTAGTATAAGCTGTTATTTTGCTGAGTAGAGAGTAGAAGAACAGGAGAGTGTATGCGTGAACCAGGTGAGCATTGTTTGGGACACAGCAACATTTTCATTTTGAACTAGTATGGATTTTTTTTTTTTTTCATATTCATTTTCATTGGGGTCAGTTGAGATTGAGTCATGTTTATGTGTAAATAAAACCCTCCAAACCACAAAAACCTTTGTCAAATTTTACAGAACACTATTGCAGGTTGATTTTAAGTATTGTTTGTTTCAATAGCTTTGTTTTTTTTCTTAATGTCACTTGCCTGCTTGATGTGGCCAGTAACCCAGGAGTTTTCTAACTTCACTGGGTTAAGGTATGTCCCGGCCAAATAAACAACATTAATAGAAATGTAAACGATTGATATATACGTTAAATGTTAAATAATATTTTGCTGAAACAATTCATAGTGTTCTAGAAATAACCCCAAAAAGGCTTCCCCTATGGGGATAAACCGAATATCGTTTTATCTTTTAAGAGATGTTGGCCAACTCACTTGCAAGCCAGACCCTGAAAGTCCTGTCCTGAGGTTGAAGTCATAGTCATGCCAGGGGCAAAAGACCTGCAGAACACCATGTGTATCCTCGATGTCACCATCACACAGTGGACCACCTGTCAGACACAGAAATACTACATGAATTACGGTTTCCACTGGAAAGTGGATAATGATCACATGTAATGCAAGACAATATTGAAATGACCATCGAACTGTAATTTGAATTCAGGAGCAACACAGAAAAGAAAAGTTGCATTACATCTTACAGGTTGAAAAATACTATGCTGAAGTGTAACACGATTTCTAGTTTTAGAGCTGTCTTTGTGTCCCTTCAACTGATTCCATGACATAAATCATGTTTGAGAATGGTATTTACAAGTACGCACCTCAACGCAATATATAGCTTCAAAGTAGCCAACAATATTGTGGTTTCGTTCTATAGAATGCGAATGGGATTTAAACTAAAGCAGATGTGGTTTACCTGAATGAGCGCAGCGAGCATCCATAGCGAAGAATTCCCCCTTTACGTAAAACAGGCAAACGTCGGACTCGCAGCCGAGGGAGGAGAACATCATGCGGCACTGCTTCTTGGAAAGCTCCGAGGCTGGGCCTATTAGCCTCCATGAAAGCCTATGCGCAATTTCCTGTTCATTCTCAGACGCCATAAATATAAATGTGCAATATCTGTATTTGCCCTTCTCGCTATCGCACTACACTTTTACTGTTTACTTTTACCGACTTTTTAGAATTGTCTATTTGTGAAAATTCTTGATGGCATTAAACCGGCCTCGGTTTCTGGTACTCCCGTCAGATCATCCGCGTTCAAGATAATAGACAGCACTGGATGTCAAACAATATAAAATATAGGTTAAGCTACTGGACACAACATTTCATGCACGCTCAAAAATGCAGGCAAACCAACTTCGCATCGCTAATACGATTAAATCAACATATTATAAGTTCAGTGTTTATTTAGGCTACCTCTTACACTAGGCTCAAATGTAACACGAAAATAAAACCCTTGTAACCCCAGCTTTAAAATTTGGGGATATTTATTCTAACAAATTTCATTTATTGTCTGGGATCAGTGACAGAACCCCCTACCGCTGTATATTTGCTTATTTTATGTCTCTGATTAGATCACCCCATTGTCATTCGCCAATACGTCAGGGCATTGAATACATTACATAACAGCTGAGAACACTCATTGCGGGGTTAGAAACCGCATTTTGAAGTCCCTTCGTGCTGTGTGGCACATTTTATACAGTGAGCAAATAGTTAAAAAATGTTCTCAATTATATAATTATAGTGCTTATAATTCTCTTTGGATTTCATACTTTTTATAATTTTATAAAAGGCAGACTGCTTCTGTCTGTTATTTGGCAAGGCAAACATCACTATGTCGACTTTTTCCACACTGTGGGCTGTTAACATTTATTAAACAGAACATGTGCTATAACTGACTTTCCTTGTAATATTCATATTGCTTTGTTTCAGCATTTACGTGATTTATTACTCAGTTATTAAGAGCGTATCTCAGATATATTTAGACCATTTATGGTTTACGGCATGGCCGAATGTAAACTGTAATTCATTCCAATGAATCATTCCTCTTCTGGATGGTTACCTTTGATGCAGATTCACAGACTAGAACGAGACATGGTCGTGATATGATTGAATCGTATGGAATATGCCACTTCATAAAGGCCACCGTTATTATATACATATTTAAATCCTAAGCAGGTCTTCTGCAGATGACAGTTTATATTAAGTGCCAAGTAAGAAGAAAATAATACAAATAAATAATAAAATGTTCCAAACCAATGAATCATGAATATATAAAACAGATGTCATGTTTCCTCGTGGTTTTATATTGTGTGCTTTCCAACATGTATACTGGCTACTTCTTATGTGTTTCTTCTTGCTTCCATCTACTCCATTCCAACCTCTTATGGTAATATCCCAAAGGCTGGCAGTAGCTAAGTAACCTGAATAACTGTCTAGTATAGTGTAACCCAAAACAGAGGCCCCTTGTTCTGATCTTTTACCTACATCCCCAGATAGCCCTGATGAAAAGACACAAAGTTCACTGCTGAGATGATGTCCTGTCATCAGGTAGAGTGAATGCTACTGCTGTCTGAATAATATTTGACCTCATTAGACCTCAGTGAAATCACATGCGAAAGCACAAGCTTTCAGTGGTAATTCATAGGCTGGGTGTGGAAAGAATAAGCAGAGCATGCTGTGCTATAATAACCTGCAATACTGGCGCCCATAATGGCATACATTTCCCAACTTCAGGTGTTTGATGATGCTAGAAAGTGCTGGTCAGATTTATGGAGTATAAACAAAGTATGTAAGAGAAAAAATCAGCAGGGATTTTTTACTTTTCCATCAAACAGCATTTAAGCCCTAAACTGTCTGAGAAGGCTGATGTGGACTCTGTCCATGTATGAAAAGTAAATGTCCACTCTTTCCTTGTGAACTGAAATTTCTATTAAACTATTAAAAGAAATTGTCAGACTACACTCATAATACTACTAAAACAAATAAAAAACAGATGAAAGTCCATTGAGAAGGATTAGGCTGGTAAGGAAATATCAGTTTTAGAGAATGTGTCATTGTTTTGCAAACTGATTTGAAAGAGAACATTTTCACATGTGGTTTACGTGTGTTTGTGCCCTTGAATATATATTAGGTATTACGTAACACAATGACATTTTTGCTACGGTCTTGAATTTGCACAAAAGGGATTTCAAAATCCCTACCCCTTGAACAAACAAAATGGTTCCCCCAAAGGAACATCTGAATATCCTTTATGAAACACTTTTCTTATTTTCTTTAGGGATCATAAAAAAGTATCCCAAAGGGTTATTTAAGAAGGGTTCTACATAGGACAATATATGTTCCAACCTGCTGTGTTACAGGCTGAATTTATTATTTTACAAAAGTTTGCAGGTTCAACAAATTGACAACTGGAAAACATTGCAAAAGATGTGTCAACTTGATGCCTATTTCATGACATTTCATTCAGTATAACTCTGTTTTAGGGGTCCTAATTCAAGTGTAATTACATGAGTAATTCCACAACAATAATTGAAGTTAACGTTAAAAACTAATAGTTCCAGTGTAATAACACAGAACTTGTAGGAATTACTGTCTGTTATTACACAATTGTATGATGATGCTTTTCACCTTGGTTTTCCATTAAATTCATCGCTTTCTATGCTGCAACTAATCATTAACAACTGTGAATAGGTTTTTTTTCCCTTGTGGGTGCTCTTGTTGTCTGAGTTGAGAAATTATGGCCCATAATCAAAAGGCTGTTATTACTAAACTACATCTCCAGGCACAGAAGTTGCTAGCACTTGCCCTCAAAAGAATATACAAAGGCAACTGTCATCTCTGATGTGTAGTAGATCACCATTTTAAAACTTAGTTCATGGAAAGTATTAACCTGAAGAGTAAGTTATAAACTAAAGAATAATGTTATACACTTATACTGTTGCTGTCAGGACAGCAGCTGGCCTAAAAAAGCAAATCAGAAAGATTGCTGGATTGAATCCCTGAGCTGGTGATATTAAAAGTCTGTCCATCTGTAAAACACAGAGTACGTATAAAATCTGCATAAGTACAATGTTATCACAGTTTATTGAGAAGGATTTAGATTGTTAATAAGCTGTTCCCCGGTAGGCTGAATCAGAGTCTCCGAATAATCAAAATAGATGGGAAAAAACTGTAAACAGAAGTGTATCTTGAATCGTAGTCATTCGTAATTATAAACCGAGTGGTTTGTATCATTAATGCTGATTGGTTGACAACCTTGGTATATAACACTGTATACCACGGGTATGACATAACATCACTTATTACTGTTCTAACTGCATTGGTAACAAGATTATAAGAGCAATAATGCACCTTGGTTAAGTGACTACTTCAGATCTTTGATATCTGATTGATTATGACTCATCTGCCTTTTTGTTAAATCTTTATTCAATCTATAAGCAATACAGCCCCAATTACTCAAACTTAGTCTATAGTGAGGCCAGTAACTGATGAATCATTTAATCAATTACAGCAGGACTAGGTTTAAAAAATACTGCACCCTCCCCATGACTGGAATTTAAAAGAATGACCCACACCAACAGTTCTCCGGGTATATTTTTGATTCTATATTATCACAGCTAAGTACTCTGCATAAACACCCATCATGCAGACACTAGTCCAAACATTGATTTGGTAACAGTTCAGCTGCATATGAAATTGAAAATGTGAAGGTTCTGATAATCAGATTACTAAAACTTCAAATGCTGTATTCAGGCTCACAAAAAACATCTGAAAAAAACATTTGAAAAATATGTATTTTGGATAAAAGAAACAATAGTCCAGAAGTCAACAGTAAAAAATAGCTGCATGCTATAGCCATTCTACAAGCGAACAACTATCCATTCCACTGGTCAATGTAACTTTGTTTTCACAGGGCTATATTTGGCTCTAGAAGAGCCCAGCTCAGACAAACTATTTGGGAGCTGGCGAGACCCTAACTTATCAATCATTACTCTCCTTGTGTTCCCCAAAATACTGTCCTCATCCCAGCCTTCAAAAGACTCATTGGCTGACTTGGTAGTAATGTACAAAAATTTCCAGCAAATGTGTTTTTTATTACTTGAGAACACCAGCAACAACAAACAACATTACCTGCTCTCAATATATAGCACTTGTTATTCTCATTACTGACGAGGGAGGAGTAGCATTCCAGGCCGCTGCCTTATTTACAAATATACAGCAACATCATGGGTTTGTTTTCGGCCTATCGATATCCAACCACACTCTCTATATTTCCCACAGTCTCTCTAGTAATAAAGCATGAAACGCCCGAAAATGGCTAGCAATTTTTAGCTAGCAATTTCTCATTTTAATTAACGGGTTTGTTTGATTAGAGCCTTCTCCATATGAGGTGCATGTAATACTCCTGTTTGGTTATTCATGTTTAGGCTCTTTCCTTTGGCCTAGTTCTAAGTTATAGAGGCATGTGTCCCCCTCAATCAGTTCAGTATGCAGCCGAACAGAATCTTAAAATAAAATTTCAGCAAGAAACCCTAACAGCTACCCTAACCCTACAGTACAACAAGGAATGAGAAACTAACCTTTGACATTAATCTAGAAAAAATGTGTCCTAAAGGGACTTTCACACTTTGTTTGGTATGGACTGTCCTAAATTTCAGTAAAAATTGCTTGATAAAGACAGCTGTGAAGGCTTCATTAGATCACTTCATTTGACACAACAAATTCTTAGCTTGTACATGCCATTTAAGACCTGGTGTTGACAGGAACTGTAGAAATTGTAGAAACCCTGACAGAAAACAATTAGAGCAAATGAATACAGAGTCACTCATGAACTCTGTATGATACATAACTATACAAAACTATAAATTAAGTTTCCATATTGGTCAACATTAATATTTTTTAAATAGTCCGCCTTGTGTGTCAGAAATATACAATACAGGCATGTTGGTGTCGGGTCTGTTTAATAATGTTTGTGCCAAGGCAACGTCATTTCATTGTTTTTAGCAGCGCATTGGTAAGTGGTGTCCCTAATTGGTAGGCAGTACCGGTGATACGAGCATAGTTTGCATTGCAATACAATCTTTTAAGGAGACTTTTTTAAGATCTCCATCATACAAATCTTGTAATTATAATATGGAGCACTTCATATAAAGTTTGTTATTGTCAGTGTAATAACGCTCATAGAGCTAATGTCTTCCTAATTATTTTGTCTGTTCATGTTTATTTTTTTCAGGTATTTCTTTGTTTCCGGCCTTAAAAAATTGGGATAAATCTACAGAGGCAACTAAAAACAAAAGCATTTATTGTGGTACTAATGTCCTACTGGTGGCAAAACATTTAGCAAATAGTCCAGCAAAGACTGTAAAATAATAAATATTATTATTTAATTCTTTAGACCTGTGTTTTCCACAATAATCTCGCATTCCTGGATTTATTATGTCACATGTTTGCGCCAAAGTGCTCAATGCCCTAGTTATGAGCAGTATGACAGCACTAACCCAGAAACCATTATACCAAATCCTGGGAAACATTATCAGCCTCCAGGTTTTGCTTTGGGGACTATTCCTGAAAACCAATATGTCTGCTTCCTAATACACCGCCTACTAACACTGCACTCACACCCACCATATTAGATGATCTCATGGCTATATCTCATACATTTAACAATCCAAAAATAAGTATAGCAACTACTCACTGATCCTTTAGACTGAAACATGAATATTTAATTGATTGGCTTATAAAATGTATTTGACACAAAACGGTGACACTTAAAAATATTATTAGCTCTAAAACATCTCAGTAAAAACACTACAGAGAATAAAAGTCGGATTTAACATCCCTGACTGCCTTTAATACCAACTTTGAATGTTGAATTGGTCATTGTGGCACAACACAATTACACTGGAGTTGACATTGACTGAAATACTTGACACCCTGATGTTTTGGTAAGTCTTCATGGATATATGTTATAAAAACCCTGTATATAGCCAGCCCAGGTCACATGAACTACACGTTCCCCTGCTCAGTATATACTGTAGACCCTTATTGTTATCCTCTTTTATATCCATACACATCCTCATCTTTATTTCTGTCCCTTTATTACTCTGTCATTTTGTTTCCTCTACTGTTTATATACTGAGAAGTTGATTATACAATTTTTTGTTGCGTTATTGTAGTGAACCACACTACAATAAAAGTTATCTATATATAGTTAAACTCCATATATGTAGTTAAATAGTTAACTTTCTAAAGTGAAACTCCATATATATAGTAGAATAGTTAACTTTCTACAGTTAAATTCCATATATATATAGTTATTTAGTTAACTTACTACAGTTAAACTCCATATATATAGTTATATATTAACTTTCTACATATACGTATATAGTTTTATATGGACTTCAGCATAGAGGAATAACACTCCACTAATGGAGTGTAGCTGCAGTTTAAATCACCTTATAGCACAGTGATTCCAGGAATTCTTTTATGAAAAAGTTTTATTGAACTTTATTGGATTGTTTGGGATAATTCTACAAATATTTTAATTGTGTGCGACATTCTTAGGAATGTTCTTGTCCAGAGCCAAGTAGTTACATTTCAAACTCAGCAAAAATGTATTAAAAAGGGAATGATTTATTTTAACTGATGTAGTTTCTTTGCGACAGCACTCTGAACGTGAATATTTATCTAAAAACTGTGATTCGTAAAAATGTCAGATTTGTCACAATTCCTAAATGAATTAGGGATTTACAGGGTGAAATATCATTCATATCATCATTACTCATACCTGATTCCATCTAGTGTCATAAATGTTCCTAACCTTTTTATATCAAACAAGCAATATTTATATCACCATGATTACAACCAGACAACATATTACAGCAAATGACGCACTCTGGTAATGAATTTACCGTAATGGCTTACCGTAATGGCTTAAAGAAAAATGGGGCAGCAAGCACAAACAACAGAATCAGGTGACACATAATGACATGAACAAATTCAATCATGCCCGCATGATGATATAATTTAACTTAATTATTTAATAATTTTCTGTGCAAGAACTTAAGGAAAATTATTGATTTACAATTGTTTAATGTTTTGAATCTAAAAAAACAGTAGAGTAGATATTTCACAATCAAAGCTTTGAAGCTCATGAGAATGTTATGAGATAAAGTGACATTAATCCAGTTAGCTAAATGTTTTAAATAAACAGTAATCTGTTTACATTTTGTGATAGTTGATACTTTGATAAATAAAACTATTCTATATATTTAAGACAATACATTTCTTATTTTGAAAAAACAAGGAATGTATCGTCTTGATTTTCAAGAATCCCTGAGCGGCCTGTGTTCATGTATATATTCAAGTACAAGGCATAAGTTCTGGGTTAAAAAATATGTATTTTTTAGGGGTGGGGTGAGTTATAAATGAGAGGAAATGTAATGTTGCTGTTCCAGAGGATTCTACATTTGAGAAATGATTCAAGTAATGCATTAAGTTAAAGTAAAACTCCAAATCATGGGGCATTGTAGTCAATACAAAGATGGCCGCATTCCTAAGGCTACAGGTGACCCTTGTCTACACCTCTCGGTCTCCGCTGCAGGTCTGCAAGAACGATCAGACTCCACCGCATTCCTGTCTCGACTTTTCCTAACTTGTGATCTTATCCAGATTCAGTGCACCTTGTTCTCCAAGCTGCCGACTGCAGGGCCCAGCAAAACAGAAGGGAAGGAAGTGAGGACTGTAGGAGGAGTAGGGGAGAGATCAGCGTGTGAAAGCACAGCTGGCCAGCCTGGACTGTGCTGGTGCTTTCAAAGTGTGGGACGTATTCTAGTTCAAGTCCCGATTTTAGATGAAGATGAACTGTCTGCATCCATAATGCACTGCATAAGGTAGAGTGATTGAATGAGCACTGGCCTGTTATTACCATTCTGGCTTGGAAGAGCCATTGTGGAATCTGTGTGAGGAAACAGGATAGTGTTACTATCTGTGTCCCTGACGGTATAATAATTGTAATGGATTGGTTGTGCAGCGTTTGTGCAGCTGCAACTGTCTAGCCTTTTCCTGTGCACATGTAAAGTACTTTATATTGTAAGTGGCAATCGCACATCATGCCATTAGGCACACACTCTTAGGGGCAGATCGTTTCTTTATTTGGGGGAGGTGTGGTCAAATTGTAGGTATTAATAAAAAATTGCACCCACCCATGTGAACAAAACAAAGTATTCCCACTTGACCCTTATGTTGTACCTAGAATAGTTGCAATGCCCCTCCCTCTCTAAAAAAATAGCAGTCAAATAAATAGAATAGAAAACAATGGATTGCAAAGTGGCCCCCATCAGAACAATGCCCTTTCACGTGGTATGGCTTAATTCAGAGTATGGCCTCCATGGCCCAGCCTCACCTCTGACATCCTAGCCCAGCAGAGCCTAAAACACCCCTTGATTCCAGGCTAGGCCTGCCTCTGCATCAGGGT
Source organism: Esox niger (assembly GCA_016801105.1). Lineage (NCBI taxonomy): Eukaryota > Metazoa > Chordata > Actinopteri > Esociformes > Esocidae > Esox > Esox niger. The sequence goes on from JACXGJ010001250.1 coordinate 14,773, forward strand.
ACCTTATCCTACCTCTTGCTCCAGCACAATGTCAACCCAAATGAACCACAGGCTGTCTGTCTGTCGACATAATTCATCATATTAAGATGACCTGGTGTGGTTTACTTGACTCTTCATTTAAATCAGAAAGGCTCAGCCACATCTACTTCGTACTCCCTTGAGGCATACATCAAAAAAAGGATTTATGTGGGACGTGGGTTCCGTACGTAAAGACTAAACGTTTTTGGAGACACGTTTATACGAGAGTTTAAAAGCTGTGTGTAATCATACCTCATCATGGGCAGCCCGGGAGACCAGCAAGAAAATATGCTCAGGCTGAATTACATTACCGCATTCACCAGTGCCACTACTCCCTAAGCCAGAGAGAACATGGTTAGAAACAGAGCTCCATCAAGGTCCAGCAGAGGATACATATCACCCATAAAGTTCGTTGGTAGGAGCAGGCTGTATTTCTCTGTTTATACGTTTCCTCTCATGTGGACGTGTTATGGAGCAGGCGTCTGACCACACTGGCAATGAGAATGTGTGTGGTAGGGGTTATGACAGCAGGGGATCCTTCCATTTGGGAAACTGAGCATTGCTGATGACCAAAGGGCAACAGTGAATTAAAATGTTTTTGAATGGAAAATGAAACACAGCATGTGGCCTGTGTCTCAGAAAGAGAGCAATAAATTAATCATGGCAATGTTATTTTTCTTTGATGCCAGATATCATTTTTTTTGCTTTTGACAGTCTGTGCTAGTAACTCAGTCATTGTGTAGTTCAGATCCAAGGCCTTGGGAAGGTCAATAAGTCAAACAGTATTTATATATTATTGTAAGGTCTGGAACGGTGGTCCAGCTATCTATGCCACTGTTTCTATGGCACCTAACACTGTAGCATGGATTTGAATCAATCCCATTGCTCTTTCAGTATAAACTAATCAGTCTAAAAATATCTGGAAAGTGAAACCTTTTTTTGGGCTTTGTGTTCTAACATTAGTAATTGGCCATTATTGTAATTCATATCTTGGTGGATGATTAAGTTAAGATTATACTTATTAACATATTAAGATAACAAATGTATTATGTGAACATTACTATTGTTTGATGGAAAACTTACAGGCACTTTTATTTTTTGCCAGAACACATAAGTGGAGCTGGCCAAGAAGAGTGAATGTCTCTTACTGCGTAACTGTCTGACTGAATACCCCTTGTTAAATAGCGTAGTGGTTTGAGCTGCAGACTCTCATGCAAGGTACTGGTGTTAAAGCTTCAAGGCAGTCAAAGCTAATAATGCATTATGATTTGTTCAGGATAGACAAAAACTTTGCTGGCCACAAACATCAGTAGCTACAGTTCTGGAAAAAAATTAAGATATCATTTCTTTACAGAGCTGTATGTTATAGTGAGCCTAAAATAAAAGTGTTTTTGGTCATATTCCTGGTGGATTTCTGAAGTACGCATCCATGCATGATCTTTGTGGAGAGATAGGCTAGATCACCATCTTTGGGCAGTAAAAGTCAAGTGAAAAGCTTTGGCAGTGTAAAGTTCATTTTCAGTTTAGCTAGCAATTGCTTAGGACTATTCCAGGTAGTAAGTTTGATACTAGTCAGTCTATTACTGGTTATTGAGCTGTTAAAACGGCTAGTGGCAAAAGTCATGCAGCTCATAGAACTTAAGAAACATTAGTCAGTTTAACACAATGCTTATTGGTGTCTAGTGAGATATTCGAACTTGGCGTGATGTTAATGTGTGACAAAATGATCTAATGTTGAGGCACAATCCCGCAATCTAGCTTTGTGGCATAGTGGTTAAATATGCATCCTCTGACATGTGAGAACCAGGTTCAAATCCACTGACAGCAACATTCAATCCTTCTAATCACAGGCCACCTTAACTAGACTTGCATCGTTCCTTATCTTGATTGGATAAATGTGTCAAAGAATACCATATTTGTAAGGGTAGAGCAGAAGAACTTCAGAGAGTACAACAGAAGGCACAAAAGACTAGTTACAACAGCCATAGTTACAGTTTGCCAAAAATAGTCTTTAAATTTAAAGTCTACAGAAACATCTCGTCTGCTCAAATTCAACCAAATGTCAGTTGTAGATACCAATATGTTTTTAAGGGACTTATAGTGGAAAGTTCTTGACTGGCAAATCATCTGCTCTGCATCCAATTGAGGATGTCTTTCACATGCAGAAGATTAGACTGAAGGATAAAAGGCCCCAGAACCAGCAGGGACTGAAGATGTCAGCAGTTCAGGCCTGGCAGAGTATCACCAGGGAAGATACACAGCATCTGGAGATGTCTATGGGTTGCAGACTTCAGGCAACGACTGGGGGCACACAATATGCTCAGGCTGAATTACATTTCTGCATTCGCTAGTGCCACTACTCCCCAAACCAGAGAGAACATGGTTAGAAACAAAACTCCATTAAGTGATAAAAGTGGTAATGTTTACTTCATCGTACACAATGTTAATCTATCATGATAATTACAAACAAGGGGATTTTTCGAAATGGTTCATTAATCTTGGTACAAATATCTTCAATTAGAGCCGACTTATTCTTAGCCTACATTTTAACCCCATAATCGTTATATAATTTATTATCAAGTATTTTGTTCGCCCCTTAGAAAGTTCAAGCTTGTATTATTGGACACACCAGTGGCATCTGTGTTAGATAAAGAAGACAGATATTCAAGAAAACACTGGTTATGTACTTCAGAGCCACACAGAAAACTTGTCCTCGCCTCATTCAAATGCAATGTTCTTTATCAGTTTGCAGCCCCAGGAAATGGTGGGACTTTCTTACAGAGCGCATGTGAGAAATACTGCTCACAGCAACAACATTTATCACTGACACAAGATCTTTATAGTTTTACCAAATGGTTGCCTTGCATTTTTGTTCCTATGCAGGGTCAATAAGTCAAGCTGATTTAAACATGCACTTGTAATCTCTTTGTACATTTCTCATTAGATTTCTGAGCATTTCTAGATTGCAGTGGAGTGCACAGTCATCACTATATCAAATGACACATGAGCACCGTCATTGTAAATTTATCTAGAAGACCGAGATTTAAGATAACAATGGTTCTTTGGATTAGAATCACATAGCAAATATTCCCCCTTACCACTTAAAATCAGACTTCCCAATTAATAGTCTACCAGAGGTATTCTTGGGGCCTATGCATATAAAGCAAGCAAGTTGATTTATATAGCATACTACATACATAGAAGCAATTCAATGTGCATTACAAAATATATAAAATACAATAGAATAAAAACAAATACTATAATGAAAATATGAATACAGTGCATATAAAAAGTCTACACACCCCGGTTAAAATGCCAAGTTTTTGTGATGTTAAGGAATGAGACAAAGATAAATAATGTCAAAACTTTACACTTTTATGTCACCTACAATGTGAACAATTCAATTGAAAACCAAACTGACACATTGGATAGGGAAAAATGAAAAATAAAAACCTTACAATAACCTGGTTGCATAAGTGTGCACACCTTCTTATTAATGGGGATGTGGCTGTGTTAAAAAATAACCAATCACATTCATGTTAAATAGAAGTCATTACACACCTGTCATCATTTAAAGTGACTCTGATTAATCACAAATAATGTTCAGCGGTTCTAGTAGGATTGTCCTGACATTTTCTTCGTTATATCTCAGAGCAAAAACCATGGTCCACAGAGAGTTTCCAAAGCATTAGAGGGATCTCATTGTTGAAAGACATCAGTCAGGAGAAGGATACAAAATAATTTCCAAAGCATTCGATATGCCATAGAACACAGTAAAGGCAGTCATCATCAAGTGAAGAAAATATGGCACAACAGAGACATTATCAAAAACTGGACGTCCCTCCAAAATTGATGAAATTATGAGAAGAAAACTGGTCAGGGAGGCTTCCAAGTACTAGCTATGTGCTACATGTGACAACAATCTCCTGTATTCTTTATATGAATGGGCTATCGGGTAGGGTGGCAAGATAGAAGCCTTTTCTTACAAAGAAAAGTATCCAATCAAATCTCCCAAAAGCACATGGGAAAATGTATTATGGTCTGAAGAAACCAAGGTTGAAATTTTCGGATATAATTCCAAACGGTATGTTTGGTGCAAGACAACACTGCACATTACTCAAAAAACACCATGCCGACTGTGAAGCATGGTGGTGGCAGCATCATGCTTTTGGGCTGTTTTTCTTCGGTTGGAACCGGGGCCTCAGTCAGGGTGGAGGGAATTATGAACAGTTCCAAATACCAGGCAATATTGGCACAAAACCTTCAAGCGTCCTTTAGAAAGATGAAGATGAAGACGAAGTTCACCTTTCAGAACGACAATGACCCAAAGCACACATCCAAACTCACAAAACCATGGCTTCAACCAAAGAAGATTAATGTTTTGGAATGGCCCTGCCAGAGCCTAGACTTGAATCCAATTGAACATCTGTGGGGTGATCTGAAGAGGGCTGTGCACAGGAGATGTCCACGCAATCTGACAGATTTGGAGCGCTTTTGCAAAGGAGAGTGGGCAAATATTGCCACGGCAAGATGTGCCATGCTAATAGACTCCTACCCAAAAGGAGTGCTGTAATAAAATGAAAAGGTGCTTCAACAAAGTATTAGTTTAAGGGTGTGCACACTTATGCAACCAAGTTATTGTGATTTTTTAATTTTTCCCCCTCAAAGATTCCATTTTGTTTTTCAATTGAATTGTTCACATTAAAAGTGGAAAAAGTTCCGACATGATTTATCATTTTTACAGGGGTGTGTAGAATTTTATATGCACTGTAAAACAAGGAGGTCTCTAACCATCTTCAATTACAAAGGGGACTCTAACCCTCTTAGGGAGTTTTTCCTAGACACTGAAGTTCATCACTATTGTTGTTTGCTCCCTGGGGTTTAAGGCCCGGTGTTTTGTGAAAGCACTTTGTGACAACTGCTGATGTAAAACGGGCTTTATAAAATACATTTGATTGATTGATTGATTAACCACATAAATAATAAAACAAGGGGGAATCTAACCACTTTAATAATAAAATAAGGGGGAATCCAACCACTTTAATAATAAAACAAGGGAGACACGAACCACCTTAATAATAAAACAACATCTCAATAATGTAGATTCCTTATGAGGAAGCTTTAAAATCTGTAAACAGTTTGCTTAACTTTAAGTTCTCAGTCATCATTGTGTAAAAAAAGGGTTTTTAACCTGGATTAAAAAATACGTTTGGAATACGCTTAAGATCTTCTGCTAGTTTATTTTAGCTGTGTGCAGCATAACTGCTAAACGCAGTATTGCCATGTTTAGTTTGGACTCAAAACCCCTACCCTAGAATTCTATCACCTGTTAGGATGTTTGAGAAGTCTGCATATTGTCCCAGAGAATCTGTATTTCGACTGGACATTTTTTAGAGAGCCTGGAGCTCAACGACTTTTTGGAGTCAGTTAATTAAGTGCCCGGTGTCTTTCCAGCTGGATGCCTTCTGCATATCTGTTAGCTCCACTTAAAGGCCTGTCACTGCCAGCATACTGAAGTCTGCCACAAACTCCTGAGGATCTCATGATGTTTCATCTGTATCTGTGTGTTCCTGATTGCTCAGGTCAAACCATTTTTTTACAGCTCTGGCGTCTGAAGATGACTTCTATCCGATTCTCCTACTGTCTGTCTTTTACCTGTTTGAAAGTTTTCATTTCAACTGTTCCAATGAAAACCATATTTGTCTTGAGACAGTTTACACGCCTAGGGATAAAGTGAGTAGATTTTGATTTCGGTTTGGTGATCACTTTAACACACCGGGATAAAGTTATCTGACTGATTTCGGTTTGGTGATGATTTTGACAATGTTTTACAGAGCTTTATACAATGGCCCTTAAATGTCTTGGACTTATCCATATTTTATTGTGTTTTAACATGAAATCAAAATGGATTTAATTAGGAGTATTTGTTTCTGATCAACAAAGAAAGTCAATAATGTCTAAGTGACAAATAAAATGTATAAATTGTTAAATTGCTACATTTATTACAAATACAAAACTGAGAAGAATTGATTCCATAAGTATTAAAGTGTTTTATTAAGTATTTGGTAGAGGCACACTTAGCAGCAAATATAACTCTCTAACAGTTTTGCACATCTTGACACAGCAGTTATTTAACTCTTTCCCCATATTCTCTACTGGATTCCGGTCCGGGCTTTGACTGGGCAACAATAGGACATTGATCTTCTAGTTTTTACGCCACTCCAGAGTGTCTATGGCTGTATGCTTGGGGTTAATTAGTTTCCGGAAGTCCCAGTTCAATTGCAGACTTAAACAAGCTGTCTTCCAGGATGTCTCTATACTTTGTTGCGTCCATTGCCCTCTATCATCAAAAGATTTCTAGGCCCTGACGCAGAGAAGAATCACAATAGCATGTCGAACATAACGCAAAGCATCCAGACCAAAACCTCTATTTTGGTCTCATCAGACCATGGACTCTTTGTCCACTTGGTGTCTGAGCCTTCCACATGTCTTCTGGCAACCAGAAAAAATTAAGAGACCCCCATATCTTTTTTCTTTCCTTTCCAAAAAAGACAAACAGAAATGTTTTGAGTGAGGAACAGAAGGGTTAAAATGTGGAGACCACTGCAAATTTAAAGCTTCTGTTCCTCACTCAAAATCTTCCTTTTCAACTTTTTTGGAAAGGAAAATAACGGGTGCAGTGGTCTCTACATATTTTCCGGAGCTTTATAATATGGAAATGTCAAAGAGTGGTGAATAATTTTAAGACCCACTGTGGGTATTCAATAAACAAAATTGTTTACTGTTGTTATGGCCATTACACAGAAAATATCACTATAAACAGTGAATCAAACAACCATTTTTAAATGGATGCAGTACCACCAGAAAATGTGTTGTGCAGCAACATTTCCCACAACACTTTTCCATTGGTGTTCAGTTGTGATGAAGATGAATAAAATACACAGATGCAAAGCATTTTAATAATGGGGGGGGGAATTGTCATGGGAAGTCAAAAACATTTAAATAATTTGAATGGTTAGAGGAATTAATAGAAAAAATAAGTCTCCAAGGTTTTGAATCAATCAATAGTTTTCATGAACTTAGCCAAAGAGAAAGCATGACAACAGAGTAATGGCGTATGAAAAGAGACATTTAAGAGGTGAGAAGCACTTTGTTAACACACACAGGCACACAAACTCAGACAGGATACTGTAGTTTTGTGATGCTAGCTATGACTAGCTCATTGCTGCATCCATGAAATCGGAAGACTGCCTGGAATCCCTACAATAAAATCAATAGACTCCCTGGAATACTCACAATAAACTCAGAAGACTGCCAGGAAAACAATCTCCTGTCTTAGAAAAGCATCTTTATAGAAGGTAGCTCAGGTTTTACTAAGTATTTAGATTAATTATATTTTCCCATGGTTGAAAAATTGCCTGACTGGCGAAGGGCTTAATTATAAATGATGATGATTATCAGTAAAATGTGTCATCATAATCAAACTCATGGTCAGGGCAGTAGCAGCCAGGCAGGCAAAGGCTCATCATTTGCTTCCTCCAACACACTCACTAATAAAGGCATTCGTACTACAGTCATAGAGACAGCTGTTGATTTCTAAGTCTCAAATGGGAGATATATCCCAGGTCCACTTGGTTGCCTTTCATGTTGCTCACGACAACTATTCCATCATTCAGTCTGGGAGCCGACTTCGTCAGCATCAGAGGTATGACATTACCAAGCGGAAGCCATTCATTTCTCCTGCCATTTCCTGAGCTGAGCACACTCCCACTACCCCATTCCTTGACGGCTTTCACCTGCACCAGATTGCTATTCTCCACATACAGCACATGCAGCAACACCAGTGGCCCCCTTTCTCTCAATCAAACCTTCTCTCTCCCTCCACCTACTCTCAGCGTCAGTCCCTGTCCAAGCTAAATCACCAGTGTTTCCCATATTAAGAGTTTGCTTTCATTTAAATGAGCCAATAAGAAACCTCTTACTAAACATCAGTAAATATAGGCATCACTCGTTCACGGATAACAGACTATTGTTTAAAAAAAAAAAGATACAAATAAAAGCAAATGAAACAAAAACGCTAATAAAATGGGATGGAAGTGTACAGCCACAACTTTCAGTATTTTCTTCCTGGGCTTATACAAATATTTTAACATTCCTTAGGCTGTAGTTCTCGAATGGCCCGTATAACGTAATGGATTCTCCAGCATTCTTCCATGTGAACAATAGATATAATTTAGGTCATGTGTTTGGGGTTCACTGGAAGAAACAAAGTCATAAAGTCTAAGGGCACTCACTTTATGCCACGACAGACTGTCACACCAGATATTAGCCACAACATTACTTAATCCGATTCACTAGCTTCAACAAACAATACTTTAATACTATGAGTAACCCTTAGCTCTAATGGACTAGTGGTACAGAGTGAATGTTATTCATTGTATTATAGCCTCCACATTCAACTCAGTAAATGTTGTAGGTCATTTTTTTCAGTTGAGGTAATTGGGCTGAGGCTTCAAAATAAGCATTACACCTCAGCCCATTTACCTAATATGACAAAACTACCTTCACGGTCAAGTGAACAAAGTGTTACTTTGTTAAATTTGCAGGCTATAATACTATGAGTAGCTCTTATGGATTAGCAGTACAGAGTAAACGTCTTCAAGAATAGTACAAGCACACCATGTTAGTTTTATTAAAGATCATCCAACAGTCCTGAGTAAATGTTAATGTTATTACATTAGACTTTCTGTCATGGCCTTCATAACTCGTACGCTCTGAGTTCTGGAACTTCTGACAGCAACTCTAACCCAAACCAGTCAATACAACTTCCACTGAGACTTTCTCATATTACCCCCGGGAGCCCTGAGGTGAGCGGAAAAGGCTCTCATCAAGGGCTGTCTGAGGAAATCGCTGTCTTGCTGATAAATTGTGTCTGCAGGTCCAGCAAACCCTACGAACAATAATGTCACAGCAAAAATGTTTGCTGAATTATATGAAAATTCTGTAACTCCTTCCAATAAGGGTACATTAACTATTATTAACATATACAGTAGTTAAAATGAACGAATGAAGAACAAAGACATAAACGAATGGTTAAATAACATAGCCTTTAGGTTATTAATGATCTACAAATGCATTTACTAACAGCGTGTTCTGTAATTTATTCATATAGACACAGGTCATAAATCCATGTCATTTTTTGCAGGAACACAGTTTGCATGGTAATTGGTTAATGTTGGAGCAGGACGTGCATTCATGTAGTTAGATGTTTGCATGAAAAATAGGCTAAGTAATATAAATTATTCATAAGATAATCCCATTTGTTAATATGATTACAGTGCGGTAACCACTATTAATTAGGTTGGCTGGATAATGATACATCTTTCATTTATATTGTCTGGTATAGCAGGGGCTACTTGCATCTCCAAATAGGTGTGACACACAAAATGTATAGTAGCATTTGGGGTTAAATATTGTTTGTTTGAAATGGGGATAAATTACATTTACTGAAGGACACTTACCACTGTAGGCCAGCTAGGGGCAGTCAGACGTAGTAGCGTTGCTTTGGGACTGTATAAGATCCAAACACCTGCACGTTCTCAGAGCTATTAAAGGAAAATACATGTTTTCTTTCTCATCTTTATCTGATATTCCTACTATTATAAACACCATTACATACAATCACCTACAAAATAACTGGCACTAAGAAAATACTTGAATTTTCTTGTATAACGTTCTAAATTCAATAGAAAATTCAAAGATAACATATCAAATGTTGAAACTGAGACATTTAACTGTTTTATGTGCCCACTTTGAATTTGATGCCGGCAACATGCTTCAAAAAGCTTGGGACAGAGGCAACAAAAGACTAGCAAATTTGTGCAATGCTAAAAACTAAGCGTTGTGGAATATCACACAAATAATTAGGTCAATTGGCAATAAGTCAGTACAGACAGACACGATTCTGAAATGGAAATCACTGCATGGGACATTTTCGAAAACCATTTCAAAATTCCAGCAATTGGTCTCCTCAGCTCCCAAACGCTTACAGAGTATTGCAAAAATGCAGCACAGTGGTAAACATGCACCTGTCCCAACTTTTATGAAATATGTTGCTGGCATCAAATTCAAATTGGATGTGTATTATTCCAAAAACTATAAAATTTCTCAGTTTTAACATTTGACATGTTCTCTTTGTACTATTCTCAACAAATTAATGATTTGCACATCATTGCATTCTGTTTTATTTGCATTTTAGGCAGCTTCCAAACTTTTTTGGAAATGGGGTTGTAAATAAAAATCCATTCAACTTGTAAAGTTGTTAAACTTGTAAATGCAGAATAAAACAGTTAGTTCATCACATGTAAAGGCAAAAACTGTGGCTGCTGGCAGAGCTAAAAGCAGGTGACACAAAGGAAAGGCAAACAGGAAGAAAAAAGGAAGTGAAACCACACTGAAGCTAATAACTGCCCTAAATTGGCTTCTATTTGTCATGTTACCAAAAGAGAAGCACACCATGAACTGTTTTAATGAAGAAGATAAACACTGGTAATGTAAAACCTTAACCCTACCCCCATCCCATGGCTCATACAGAATTTGCAGCTGAAATATGCAATCTGTTTTCTTTGTCCTCTGAAGCCTTATAACGATCAACAGAGATGGGTGTCTCAGCCCTCCAGTCCAAATAAGATCCTTCTTTTATTTCCCTTCACTGTTTCATTCCCATAGCCTAATACCCGGAATGCCAGTGTCCAATACTTGTCTGGAGATAGACACTCAATGCTGACCGGAACCAAAGTGATTCTGCTACCCAAGGACAAAAATTACAATAAAAAATATAGATATCTTCTTGTATGCATTTGATATCCCCACATCAATTCAAAACCAATTAACACTGAAGTAAAAATAAAAAAAATTTACAGTCAAAACTTTTTAAGGTTGTGGTGATAACAATATACATATATGCCCTTGCCTATGGACAATTGAAAATATAATAATGATATTATTAATATAATACTGTGGAAAATGTAAAATAATAGGAATCCAACATGGATCAAGTGGCCACTATAAGTTGACTGTATAATACGAACATGCAGAGTGGGGACTTTCTGATTAGCCCTATTGCCAGGAAGCAACAACTTTTTGACTTGTGCCTTCGTTGTTGGTGTTCATGTCTGCATGAGTTGTTCAATCTGTAATGAATTCATGCTATGATAATGTATTAATGCCTTGTTCATTAAATGTCAGTCCCCGGGAAGACTGTCTCCATGGTGTAAACTAATAGGGATCCAAATAAACTAACAAACAAACCCATCTCAAACCATGGAAAAAGTGATCTCATGTAATCCTATTTGGTTTCTTTAGAAAATTGCTGGCTGAGTGAATCTAACATGTTCCGGCTGTTAAGCCTGCAACACATCAGTTTTAGGGTCTGAGATGCTGCCTGGTCTGTCATTCCACGTGGCAGGGAGAATGGGAACTGTTGGTCACCTGTCTCCATGATGGCTGCCTCATTTCTTCCTCACCTCTTCTGACAGACCGGCATCAAGAATAACCAGGAGATACATTTCTGTTCATACAACCCACAGAAACGAATACTCTATTGAACATGTTTGTTGGTGGAAACCCATTAACCAATATATAGTTTGTCCAAAATGGAACAAGCATTTCTAGTGTACATATGGATGTTCAATTACACCTCTTATAGTCTAAACTGAGGATCAAGGAAATGTGTCAATTTAGGTATTGCTATTTGTTTGCATATTCGTTTCAAATTCACCCAACAAAATAACTGAAATATTTGAATCTTAGGTTCCAGCTTACCAATCTATTTTTCTTTTGGTGAAAACCTATACAAAACCAATTCAAAGGTCAGTTTTCATTTCCACACAGTTTGGTTGACACCATGGCCTTTCATGGACTGACTATATATGTATGTTGTCAAAAACACAATATACATACAGTGCCTTGCAAAAGTTTTCATCCCCCTTGGATTTTACCTATTTTGTTGCATTACAGCCTTTAGTTCAATGTTTTTTTAATCTGAATTGTATGTGATGGATCAGAACACAATAGTCCATGTTGGAGAAGTGAAATGAGAAAAACATATACATAATAAAAAACTGAAAATTGGCATGTGCATACAGTATGTAGAAGCTGTGGTGCAACCAATTACCTTCAGAAGTCACATCATTAGTAAAATGATGTCCACCTGTGAGCAATCTAAGTGTCACATGATCTGTCAGTACATATACACCCCTTTTTTGAAAGGCTACAGAGGCTGCGACACCTAAGCAAGAGGCACCACTAACCAAACACTGCCATGAAGACCAAGGAACTCTCCAAACAAGTAAGGGACAATGTTGTTGAGAAGTACCAGTCAGGGTTAAGTTATAAAAAATATCAAAATCTTTGATGATCCCCAGGAGCATCAGCAAATCTATCATAAACAAATGGAAAGAACATGGCGCAACAGCAGACCTCCCAAGAGACGGCTGCCCACCAAAACTCACGGACCAGGCAAGGAGGGCATTAATCAGAGAGGCAGCACAGAGACCGAAGGTAACCCTGGAGGAGCTGCAGAGTTCCACAGCAGAGACTGGATTATCTGTACATAGGATGACAATAAGCCGTACTCTCCATAGAGTTGGGCTTTATGGCAGAGTGGCCAGATAAAAGTCATTATGTTCAGCAAAAAACAAAATGGCACGTGGGAGACTCCCAAAATGTATGGAGGAAGGTGCTCTGGTCTGATGAGACAAAAATTGTACTTTTCGGCCATCAAAGAAAACGCTATGTCTGCCGCAAACTCGACACATCACTTCACCCAAAGAACACCATTGTTTTTCAGCAGCTGGGACTGGGAAACTGGTCAGAGTTGAGGCAAAGATGGATGGTGCTAAATACAGGGATATTCTTGAGCAAAACCTGTACCACTCTGCGTGATTTGAGGCTAGGACGAAGGTTCACCTTCCAGCAGGACAATGACCCCAAACACACTGCTAAAGCAACACTTGAGTGGTTTAAGGGGAAACATGTAAATGTGTTGGAATGGCCTAGTCAAAGCCCAGACCTCAATCCAATACAAAATCTGTGGTCAGACTTATATATTGCTATTCACAAGCACAAACCATCCAACTTGAAGAAGCTGGAGCGGTTTTGCAAGGAGGAATGGGCAAAAATCCCAGTGGTAAGATGTGACAAGCTAAGAGAGACTCATCCAAAGCAACTTGGAGCTGTGATTGCTGCAAAAGGTGGCTCAACAAAGTATTGACTTTAGGGGGATGAATCGTTATGCACATTGACTTTATCTGTTATTTTGTCCTATTTGTTGTTTGCTTCACAATAAATAAATAAAAACATCTTCAAAGTTGTGGGCATGTTCTGTAAATTAAATGATGCAAATCCTCAAACGATCCATGTTAATTCCAGGTTGTGAGGCAACAAAACACGAAAAATGCCAAGGGCGGTGAATGCTTTTGCAAGTCACTGTAAACAGTCAGACAGACAGGCAGACAGACAGACAGTCTTAGAGGTATTCACTAGCACTGTTGAAAAACAATTATAATAATTAGAACATGGACAACGGGCTTACCTGCTCTCATCTTGGTTGTTTAGTCTTTGCCTCATAAATAATGCCTTACCGTTATTTTGACATTCTCATTCCTTATTCAACAGTTATGTCAAGAGAATTATATTAAATCTTCACACTACACACAGAAACATACTTCACATTGTTTGATATTTCAAATGATTTCACTAAAATCTGAGGTTTTATTTTTCGGCCTTTCATTTTCAAACTGGCTTTAAATGAAATACTCAGGTGGGTGGGGCTTGCATGCCATTTTCTTCACGATGGGTAAATTCTTTTGGTTAATTTCCTTTGGACTCAGTATTCCTCAGTGTTGACTTTTAGTAGGATTCTATTTCAGTGTGCATATTAATTTCGGTCTGAATATATGGAGTTGGGGAGTGAGGTGGGGCCCTATCTCCTTCAGCACAAACATGATCTTGTGGTTGCTAAGTTAATATTTTTTCTGCTTTTATTGCATTTCATTTAAACAGAATTGCAAAAGATGCTAAATTTGTCTTCTAAGAATCTTTATCTGATCTGCCTCGCTGTATATCTGACTCCTCAATGAATTGGATAGGGAGAGGAAACCACTGTACATCTTATGATAATCAGTATCCTGTGATCTCTTTTCGGAAGAGCTACGTAACAGATACATGTATACTATGTTTTTGGTGTGACATCCTGCATGCTCCTACTGACCAAAGCTCAGGGAGTCTGTTACCGAAGCGCAAAGTTTCTAAACTCGTATTATTCCACTGTTCATCTGATACCTTGGAATATGTGCACCATATGTTTTGCAGTGACAATGATTTGAACAGAAAACCAAAACATCCACACAGGCATAATTTATGTCCTTCAGGTCCCAGAGAAGGCAATGATCCGTCTATTATTTCTTCTCTATGCATGGTGTGACTGGCTCGTGTCTATATAGGCATGCATGAGAATGTTTTTGGCTATTATCAGAGCAACATTATCATTCTTCTTCTGACTCCTAAAATCCTCTGATAATATGTTTTCCCCATTCTTAAGGATCCATTGCAGGTTATATTTCTACAGTACATTTATTGTTTGGAATTTAGCCAAACACGCCCACTCTAAGATTCTTACAGAAGCATTGAGGGTGCCTTGCCCAAGAGTACAACAACAGAAAGTTACCTTTGTCGGATTGGGGATTCCAAGCGGATCTTTCGGTAATTCTCCCCGTGTCATTTCCACCTGTGAGTGATGTGTGCGGTCAGAATAGACATCTCAAATTTTAAGGCCAATGATTGTTGCTGCGCAACCAGTTGGAACGCCTATCTGATTTCAATTTACGAGAAAATAACAGGTTTTACCGATCATAGCTTCATGGTTAGAGCACATGTCTGCATGTCTCCATGTCGATGGAAAACTTGCTTAAGCAGGTTTTCTATTCTTAGCACATTACTAATAACTTTACTGTAGCTCCCAATTCATGCCAACTGTGTGCTGTGCCTATAGAGCTCAGTAACAATAATTACTGTGTTGTTTTTCTAGTGAACTTCAGAATCACTGGGTCAGAAAACACACCAAATTAAGAAACAGGCTGTGTTCCCCATATTTTTCTCATAATTTTCTGCTGCAGTTTTTTTTTAAATATATAGCAAAAACAACACTCTGATACAGTTGTTTTCTCTTGAAAGTTCGGGTTAGTGTGGCAGAGGGGTATTAGATGTCAGAAACAAGATCAAAAGTCCTGTCAGGTCTTGTCAGGGTGCAGTATATCCGTTTCAGAACAGTCTTCGAGGTAGTGTGGAGTTCTTGGTAGATCGTGCTTCTTACTGTTCATGAGAATTCTACGTTTTATTTTCCCAGACTACATACAGCATGATATGCCTCTGGTAAATAATTAGATGTTTACTTGAAATATCTCATGGGTTAGGGAGACTCAATACCCTGAGCATGTGTGCCAAATTTCATCAGTCAAAGTCAAGCCAATTAAGAAATATAAACAAGCATTTTGTTAAGAGAGGGACCTACATTGCAGTCGATGAGTATTTGTACAGTGATACAAGTTTTTTTGTACTGTACTCCAACACATTGGATTTGAAATGAAATAAACACTAAAGTTCTGACTGCACGTGTTAAGTGTATTTACAACCATAAACCATGAATTGTTTTGGAATTTCATAGTTTTTATAAAAAGTCACTCCTCCACACACATTTTAGGAGATCAAAATCAATATGTTGATAATTTTTGTCTTACTTGTACTTTTTACAAATACTTTGCATTCAATGACAACCTGAGGTCAGCAACCAACTTTTTGGTTGAAAATAACCTGTTGCTTTAACAATGGGTTTGGAGTCAGTGTCCTGCTGTGTCATCCAATGGGTTTGGAGTCAGTGTCCTGCTGTTTCATCCAATGGGTTTTGAGGCATTTGTATCTGAGCAGTTGTGTCTGAGCAGACAAGATTTTTCTTTACATACGTCACTCTAGAAGGTGTTAATATTTATCTCATCTGCCCACAATATCCTTTTCTGTAACTATACAGGTTCTGTTTGGTGTCTTCTTTTTGAGGCTAACTAGTGTTTCGCCCCTTGCAGTCCAGTCTCTGTAGTTTGACTGGGAAAGTTGTCTACGAATGGTAGTGGATGACATCCATGCCAGGGCAGAGATTAGCAATTCCTGTCTTAACAACTCCTACCTGCAGTCACAAGGCATCATTCCTAGCTACTGTTGAACCTGGATAATCACAGTATTCGATCCCTTGCTCACTAGACAGTGCCATGCTGCTGCAGTCATTGTTAATTGCAGACCAACAAATGTTGCAAGGCCTATCAATCATCTTAGGTTGTTGCTACTGCTCAAAAACATTAAGAAAGTTTGCCAAAGGCACATTTAACATTTTTTTATAATTTCTTGCTTTTTGTCACTCTTCTGAGCTCCAGACATACTCCTGTGCCAGACTGACAGACACCTTCCATTTTGTTTTGTTACTTCAGCTAGCTAACTTCCACTGTTCAAAATGTTTGCTAACTTGCCAGGAAAATTTGTTTTTTATACATTTACCCACATAAAATATAAAATAAGTCATGGGAGGATGCATGTTGTCCACATTTTAATGAGTTTTATTAAATTGTAAGTTAGTACATTTTCAGTCTTTCTTATTTGCTAGTTGTATGTTGTGAGTATCCATATACAATGACATGAAAAGAGTTAGTGATTTATATCAAGCATATTAGTTTGTTTCTAGGTCAAGCAATTATCATCATTCACATTGAAGGATGGTTGGGAATGTTTGTCACATAGATTTATGGCTTGCTAGTCAAATCAAGAGAGCGGGGCTACAGATTGCTGAAGCGTGTGGCATGTAAAAATCACCTATTATCTGTTGCATCACTCACTGGAGAGTTCCAAACTGCTTCTGGAAGCAACATCACAACAACTGTGCGTCAGGAGCTTCACAGAATGGGTTTCAATGGCTGAGAAGCTGTACGCAAGTTTTACATCAACATGTGCAATGCCAAGCGTTGGCTTGAGTGGTATAAAGCACGGCGCCACTGGAATCTGGAGCAGTGGAAATGTGTTCTCTGGAGTGAACAATCACGCTTCACTATCTGGCAGTCAGATGGATGAATATGGGTGTGACGTATGCACTGAGATGGCTGCCTACCGAAATGTACAGTGGCAAATGTAAAGTTTGGTGGAGGAGGGCTAACGGCTTGGGGCTAGATAATGACTGTGTGCCTGTGCACAAAGTGGGGTCCATAAAGAAATGGTTCGACAAGTGTGGTGTGAAGAAACTAGAGTGTCTTGCAGTGAGCCCTGACGTCAACCTCACTCAACATCTCTGGGATGAATTGGAAAGGCGATTGCAGGCCAGGCCTTCTCGTCCAACAGCCTTACTGAGCATACAAAATCCACTTTTGGCTGAATGGGCGCAAATTCCCACAGAGACACCAAAATCTTTTGGAAAGCCTTCCCAGAAGAGTGACGGCTATTATCGCTGCAAAGGAGGGGCAACTCCAAATTTATGCCCATGGTTTTGGAATGGGACGTCCAACAAGATCATATAGGTGCGATGGTCAGGTGTCCACATACTTTTGGCTATATAGTGTAGTTATCTGGACATATCAATCAGAACAGAGAAGACTGGGGACTCCAAAACCAATCCACAAGCCAAATTCAATGTGGTGGGCATCACACAGGACAAGGAATGTTTGTTTTATAGTCCTCTTATTGATGTGATTTTTCCTTTCTTCTTAATGAACGTGTTATTTGCATCATGGTTTATGGATTTTTTACAGCTATCATTAAATTCCTCTTCTTGTCTAGTGCAATGGCCAACTGCAAAACCAGACAGTGCTGAACCCCCCCCACGGTCCCAGTAAAGCTGATAGGATGACTATAAAGGCCTCTTATTCTGGGCTGCCCTTCTGTACAGATCCTCTCTGCCATTTTCTGTAATTCCCATTACACCATCACACAGCTCCCCAAGCCCATCAAATTCTCCTTTCACGTTCCTCCAAACAAACCTACAGTTGCACACTATTCCAGACCATTTGAATAGAAGGCATATGGCACAAATACGATATTGGCATTCTTTAGTCTAGAGTCTGGAAGTACTCTGGAAGCTATTTAATAAACATACCTACATGATAGTTTATTTGCATATCAGAAACACTAGTGTAACCCTTTTTAGCCAGAATAAATAAGTTGTTACCAATACCAATTTCTGTCTATATTTTGGTGTGTTTTATACATTCCATAAAGGTTCTGAGCAGCTTAACTTTTCTCATGATATTGACCTCAGACATGGGAACACAAAGCAAAAGAGAGAGGTTCACTTAAGGAGACAGGAGGCCCATGTACTGTGAAAGTATCTGAAACAGGCAATTGGTTTGGCCACCTGAAGAAGCCCCAGCGTCCCTGTGTGTGGATGGAAGACAGCACAACAATATATATAGAAATGTTTACACTGACAGAAGAGAAACAAGCTGTTTCATTGACTTGCATAAGTCAGAAGACTCTGACTCTGGCATAATAATAAGCTTCTATTACTTATCCTATCAACTAATAAGATCTGAAGCAAGCAAAAAGAGAATTTAAAGAGAATGAAGATATTAAAACTCTGATATTTTTCACAGAAGATACTTATACCTTTTAAGTCAGTTTCCTATTAGCTTTTGCCAAACCAAAAATTATATTTTAGAACCTACAAGCAACCAAGATATCTTACTAACTGCTTTGAATTGGTCACATGAATGAATAAATCTCACAGGAATATACAGTACATTGGGATAGAATGACTGACCATGATTCTCGTTGTAATCGATATATTATAAGAGAATGTAATCACATGATCCCTTTCTTTTCCTTCCAAAGGGCACTAATTTTTTCTTAATGTTTATATTTGATATTTCAATCTGGTTAAATCAGACCTTTTTTATTAAGTTATTATAAAGGGGCATTGTTCTGTCCTACAGTATCTGGATATCTGTGTCTGTGTTTCCCTGCATAACACCAATTCCATTTCAGGTTTTGAAGAAGAGACAATTCAATTATTTGGTAAGTATGAAGCTGACAGAATAGCTTGCATACACAAATCAGTTGTTTTAGCTGATATGTAAATATCGCTGTAAAGCTCTGGATTGGTGATAACATCATAAACATGTATTGACCTCCATTCCTGTATAGAACATTTTTACTTCAAAGTAATGTGAAATACACATAACCGAAATGTCTTTAGTATAGTACTGTGCAACAGGATTATTTGAGTGGCAGGCCACTCAAACAATAGAATAATAGTGTTTGAGTGGCAGTGTATAGGCAAAGGAATCTGTATGAATCCTGCCAACTGTGTGTAGTCAATGCAAAAATAAATGTAGGCAGCCTGCCTAGACCAGCATAGCTAATGAATTTAGACCAAACTCTATGCTGGATAGGGCCAGTTCTAGCCGTATGGGGGCCTAAAGCAAAACTTGATTTGGGGTCCTCGACAACTGGATTATTTGTTTGTGGTGTTCAAGTTACTTTCATTTCTTATTTGGCTTTTGAAAGATCCATGCCTCTCACTTGAAACATTGTTTTTTTTTGAAAGCTCTATGGCCTGATTCATGCTCAATGATACCAGAACAATCCATTAAGATTGACCCTTGATTCACACACTAGACATAACATTTCACATTATATCAATCAAAGAATAAATCATAATGATAGGATACCAGAAAGGTTTTCTTTTCCTCATTACAGCCAATAGATTAGTTGAAAATAATGCATCTGTGTGTTATGCTTCCACACCCATGGTGCTTGGAACAAAGCACAAACTACTCAAGTGACTTTTAATCTCCTACTACTGCTGCAAAATGCAACCTAAGAGGCAGAATGATGATTTGGAAATAACAGGAAAAGGTTAATGCCCTGTCATTCATCAATTGCAGTGTCAATCACTCATAAACTATGCATAGATAATTACCTCCTGTTCTCACATATAAACCGAAATGTAGGTAGAGATGGTAATTCACGATCTCACAGGGTATCCAGTCACATCTACTGCTCAGCTGAACTCCACTGATCATGGTTACTCCACTGCACTTGGGAACATTGGTCTTGATGCTCATCTTCTACAGACAAGGTAAAGACCCAGACAATATAATGTACCGATGATTCAAAGTCTGTTTGTATTTTGCAGTCTACTGCCACTCAAACCAAGTCTGTACTGTATATAATTCTAAGAAGGCACAGTGCATTTTTTGGTTTGTTTTATTGATAGAAAAGTATATGAGGTATTTAGTAAGAAGAAATGTCTGGGCTGTTAGGTCTCCTGTGAATGGTTCCTGATTATTGCTGCTGTTACAGTGCAACCAGTGTACATCTATGGGGGCAAGGAGGCTGTTCCCCATAGCAGACCCTACATGGTGTTCCTCAACAGGACTTCTGGAAACATTTCAAAAAGCTGTGATGGCTTTTTGGTGAGAGAGGACTTTGTGATAACTGCAGCCCATTGCAGTAACGGGTCAGTACCATTTACTCATCTAGACGAATCAAGGGTACATACATGACAATAGTAGGCTTTATAATGATTCAACTTTTACTTGTTTATATTTCAGCACATTTTAGCTATATCCCCGAAAAGAAAAAGCAAGTGAAATACGATGGCTAGGCTAACAATGAATTCAAATACACAGCTCTGAAAAAAATTAAGAGACCACTGCACCTTTTTCTTTCCTTTCAAAAAAAGTTTATTTCCTCTTATAATAAAATGCACTTGCGCAAACCAAGGAACTGCGTGACGTGCAGATTTCAAATACAAAACAACAACCAGGGTGAACCTGAAAACAGAGCAAATATCTAAAGAACTGGTATGTCGGGAATTGACACTCCACATAGAACAATCAAGCATTATTCTGTTCATAACAGCAGTTGGCATCCATCTTTCGTGGTGCATTACCACCCCAAGCACAAGGACAATGGGAGCAGAGGGAACATATGTACACTTCATAATGAAGGGATAGGGAATGGGTGTGTGTAACCACAACACAATAGTCCAGAGTTGGTAATGAAAAGGGGCAGTGGCCGCTAGTAGACCGGTGACGTCGAGCGCTGGATCCGCAACATGCCAGAGGTGAGAGTGTCAGTGCTGAAGATGAACAGCTATTAACGGCTAATTCAGATTGGGTTATGTGATACATTATAATTATGCTAAAGTGTGTTGCGACAATATGCTAATTGTGCTGGGCAGTTGGGGGACATTAATTGTTGCAGGGCAGAGCAGAAAGTTAGATACCATATAGGGGGATAGAATGTAATTGCTCTAAGACGATTGGCTAGGTGGAGAACGAGGAAAACGAGAAGATGGCAGTTACTGATATGTGTTGAACAACATACACCGCACCCAATGTGTCATTCGCAGCACCCTGATCCGGAAAAGCAGAACAAACAGAAATAAACAGGAAACGAGGGTGGGGGCTTGTGCTATAAGAACCAAGTGTGCGGTACCTGTGTCAGACTCTGTTGGACTGGGTGCCACGTTGTATCCAGACATATCTGCATGTGAGGGGTAAATAAACATAATTGCTGTTAATACGAGTTGTCTCCTAGTGATCTCTTCTCATCAACCAACTCGGGGAAGTGTTTTGGTCACACTTCAACAGTTAGAAGCAATACTAAATTTCTGTTGGGAATTTAACTTTTGCATTAGCATGAGGTTGAGCATTACCTTTGTCCCATGAGCTCGACCTAATGGTCCTCTGTCTGATCCAGTTCCTCAACACTTATCTTTCCTAGAAAAGCCACATGGGGCTGTGTTTTTCTGGACAGTGCGTTTCCTAGTGTATCTTAGGTGCACAGTGTGACTGAACTGTGAATACTTATTCAAGCCCTCATGACAAGCAGGCCAAATACCAAAATAATGTAAGATCAGGTCAAAACATCAAAATAGTCCATTTTTGGTACTGGATCTTTGTAAAAGACTGTTATTTTGATACTCTTCCTCTCACAACATGTCAGGTCTGCCGCCAGGGGAACTACTGGACTACCTGTTGGTGTTGTGCCCATGTTGGCTTTCAACAGACAAAACCAATATTTTGGAAACATTTGTAAAGTTTTTTGTGTACAAGTGGCAGCATGGACGGAGGTAGCACTAGGCAGTAACTGTGGGTGTCTTAGCAGGTTCCACATTTGCGCAGAATCTTTGTATCTTCAGTTACAGGAAATAGGGTTTCAGAGCATCGAGGATCCCAGCCACTCTGTACTTAATTCACGACGTATGGTACTTCATTTCTTTTTAATATTAAAATGAGAACTTCTGTTGCAAGTTTAACTGCAGATACGTCTACAGCATATGTTGAATTTAATTGTCATGCACATTTATAATAGCCATTTTACTTGTATTTACCTTCATTGCACATTTACACATCCCACCTACAGAATAACATACATTGTTCTTAATTGTTTCAAATTTTCTGCAATCTTGTATTTGAAATTCTGGTTAGATGGCAACTGCATTTCATTGTACTTGTACTTGTTCACTGACAAAGATGTTTAATCTAATCTAATCCTGTATTTTACAGTGATATTAAGGTCATACTTGGAGTCCATAATGTTGTCAACAAAAGTGGCCAGGAAATTCTTGTGAAAACTAAATTTCCACATCCAAATTACAGAAACATGGATAATGATATCATGCTACTAAAGGTAAATGCTTAGCTGGGACTTAAAGGGTACTATGCAGTTTCTACATTGTTTGACTTATAAATGTATGATAAGTAGCTAACATTTGAGGAATATAACATAATTGATTCACAAGCTTAGTTTGTCATATTTCTTCAGAACCCCAACTACAAACATTTCTACAAATGTTGCTTAAACCTTTGTTGCTTTCCAATTTTGAAATTATAACCCTGCTTTATAGCAGCACCCAGCTGACATGAAACAGTACATTTTCAGATATGTGCCCTCCAAAGTAAAGTTTTCACCAGGTTGGTTACCCCTCAGTTAAACCACAAATTAATCAAACAGAAAGTCAAGTAAAACAGGTATTGTAACCAGTGGGTCAGCTCGTGGTTCAAAACTATTATTTTACATGTCAGAAACATTTTAAATAAATAGAAGATTTGATATCTATGGTGAGAGGTGAGATAGTCAATCAGCTACAATGCAGAAAGGAAGTGGAACAGTCCCTCCACTTGTGTGAGAATAGTTTATAATATTTTGCCAGGTAGCAACATACTAGCAACATTACTTGTCAAGCCTACTTTAAAGCTCAAGAGAAAATGTCTAGTAATAGTAACTAGAACACCACATTTTTAATGCATGTGCATATTGCACAAAAAGCGCTGTAATGTGAAATGATCCAAAGGAGGCCCCTAAATCAAATTATGCCAAAAACTGAAGATAAAAATACGATTGATTCATTTTGTCTTGACGCCAAAAAAACAGTCCTGTTGGTTGGTCAGGAACAAATGTGGCAACCCTGGCCTGGATGCGGCTCCAAACAGCAGACCCTTGTAGAGGTCACATCGGAAGCATATCCAGTGCCATTCTGGGTTGTATCACAGTATTTGCTCTACCAGGAATTCTAGACTGGAATCCTTATCCACCAGAGGGAAGGAATTCTCTGGCCTTTGACCTTGACTGAGCTCACACGCCACAAGGAGTGGATACTCTGCAAAATGTGTAAAAAAAGTATAGAATAAAACCACTAGAAAAACAATGCTTGAATCAAATAAATCTGCCAAAGGAGAAATACTTTTTTTCTGAAAACAAGAAACTGTGTAATTCATGCACAACAAAACTTAATTTGCTTGCAGTAAGACAGAAAAGTCTGAAAAAATAACCTAAAGCGTGTAATTTGTAATTGTCTGAATAAGCTTGTTCTCAGATGTCAGGCAACCATATTCTATTATGAACCACAAAAACCATGACAGTGCTGGCCAATTGCTCTGCCCTCTTACATTTCCTGTTTTCCAGCTGGAGAAGAATGCATCTCTCAACAACAAGGTGAAACTCATTGACCTCCCACAAACTAATGATGCGAAGGTGCCCAAGAACTGTCTGGTATCAGGTTGGGGCTTTTACAAAAGGAACGAACATATTGGTTCCAAATTGCTGCAGGAGGTCAACATTACAACTGATGACAATAAATGGTGTTCTGACCACCATGAGATCTGCTCATCGGGATCAAATGGACCTGCGGAGGTAAGATACAGCATGCAATGTAATGTGGCAGAGTACAGAACATTGGAGAACTGAAAGAATACTAGAATTCAACATTGTTTGGATGCCATGAATGAGGGGAATGTTCATGCATTCTGTGGCCGCCATTGTATTTCAAGGGAGACTCGGGCGGTCCATTGGTCTGCAATGGTACGGCTTATGGCGTGGTGTCCAGCTATGTCCATTACAACAACAGCACCACCTACATCTATGTGCGCATCCCTGATTTCCTGGACTGGATCACTGAGACCATGAAGTTTTGATGGGGCACAGACTGGAAAGATCCAGTGCTCCTTTATTTGACCCACCATGTGCTTAGCAGAAGCATGTGGACACTGTCAAGAATGTCACGTGTTTACTATACTTTCTGATGGATTAACTCTGTGCTAATGTATTACTAATTGAATATTACTAAGTGGTCACCAATGCCTTGAAGTCTTGTCCTGCACAGTAACCGTTTAAATAAATCATATCAGAATGGTGGGATTAAATATGTAGAACTGATTTTATTAAAAACAC
Organism: Esox niger; assembly: GCA_016801105.1. Lineage (NCBI taxonomy): Eukaryota > Metazoa > Chordata > Actinopteri > Esociformes > Esocidae > Esox > Esox niger. The sequence goes on from JACXGJ010001250.1 coordinate 39,559, forward strand.
ATTTCATTTGTGAATGTTGGAGTACACATGACGTGATCTGATGTAGTTTTACATCCACGAGTGATGTAAATGTCCCTTAGAGTAGTCCTTAGGTACTTTATTCATTCGTTTAAACAAATCATGTGTGTGTGGCAGTAATTTGCCAAACAGGGGTTTACAGCTACTTGCTCAAACACACTAAATGTGTACACAGTATGCACCCTTACAGATCGTTTGCCAACACAAAGAACTAGTATCAGAAAAGGGACTTCAAAATGGAAAATTCTTTAATGGTAGTGCCAGTAAAATCAGAGTGCATAATGGGAACATAATATCGCCTCCATCCTTTTCCACGGAGACACCAGATATAGACCAGCTTTTGAACGACAAGAGAATGTCTCCCTCTCCTGGTGCATTATAATACCTGCAGATGGCTAACAGACCATCAATAACTGTAGGCAGCCAGGATGTGATTCATTTCCCATGTGAAGGTTCCCTGGAATGGAAACTCTGCCCATTCTTCTGGATCAGTCAAACTCCACTATCAAGTGGGCAAGAGCACTTAGTAATGTGTCGCACTTGATTGGTCCTTAACAGTCATGTGATTTGGTGTCGTGGTGCATATAAATAAAATGTTTTGGAATACTGTTTATCAGTTTGTTCACTCAGCTATGAGAAAAATATCAGGAAACCTGTGGCCAATGAGTTGATCAATGGCCAATGAGGTGGCACCAAGGAGACACCCCTGAGCTGTTTCCCTTATGTTCTGCAGTTCAGTGTAGGTATTGATAATCAATAAACATTAATACAGAAATATTCACATTTGTTATTGATAGGGTTTCTTCCAAAAACAAGGACAGTTCTAAGTGACCCGAAACTTAGTCTAGAGTATCATCTAGTATTTCACTGTATAAAAGGATTTTTTTTTTTACAATTCTGGTTTGAATATGTATGGCGTCCCCACTGCTAGTGTAACAGCCTCTCTTGCAGCCATATGTCCACTGATTCAGACAGTGTGAAATGAACTGGGTCACCATGTTATGTAACCATTGCCAAAGATCCACCAAGGGTCCCACTGTCAAATATGATCCTTGAGAGAAGATGGACTTATGTATCTATTTCGTAGGCTATATATCAGGGGTGTAAAAACAATTCCACAAAGGTCCAAGTGCATTGTTTTTGGTATTTCATATCGGTTCCCAGTTCAGACCTAAACAACCAGGTGAGGGTAGAAACTAACCAATTAGTGACCTAATTAAAAAGGTGAGAGCGAAAACCTGCAGAAACTCAGTCTCCGGTTTGACACCTCAGCTCTAGATAAAAATGGTGTGCTCCTTTCAGCACTGATACAATGTGATTATTACCTGAATCAGTGCCAGGCGTGGCCAAGCTCTGTGGCGGAGACCGACTATGAAGGGCTTGTCTGAGAGCCTTACTGCTCTAAATCAATCCCTCCCCTCCCAAACCCCTGATCTTGCCAGTGAGCTTACAAATATTACTTGACTCAACAGCGCCACCCAGAAATTGGTTAATCAGAAATTGCTCATCCATGGGAAAATGTGTTCCAAGTTTCATTATAATATGGCCACACATGTTGGTGTTCTGTGCATGTATGTGCAAAACCACAGCCCCAGACTCGTTTACTGTTCAATAGCAGCCATGTTTAATTTTTTACATATTGGTCTGGTTTACACAAAATCTAAAGAATCCATAGATGCCAAATATTGTCATTGGTCATTTGGTAATATAGGAGTTGCCTTTGAAGCGTTTTGCATATAATCCAAAATGGCAACAATCCAATACAACAGTTTATGGGTCCCAATACCAAAAATATTCCTTGTGAGGACGTCGATGTATTTGACCTGTCACAAAGGTCAACATAAAAAGGAGAGCAAAGAGAGCTTGCATTTGGCTATGCTGAATAGTGCCACCATGTGGTAGTTTGGAAACTGCTTGCATGCATTCGGTCCATTCATGGTTCTGAATATATCCAACAAGTTTTAAAATACGATGACCATGTCTGTGTTTCGCTCATGTGAAAAGCACAACCCCAGATATGCTCATTGGTCAATGAACAACCACTGACACCTAATATCAAGGCTCATGAAGATTGTTCATTGGTTAGACGAGTTTCTCACATAACCCAATATGGCCACAAACCGATACAACAGACAACTGGCTAAAATTTTTGTTGTGTGGAGTTGGACCCAGGGACAACGTTCAAGGCTCTAGGTCAAACGGGTGGGGCCTGGTGAGCTTCCAAAGATGGCCACTTTGTCATACCATCCGAAGATGTGGCCCTTGAGCCGGTACTACCATGTAACATGTGGACCCATATTAATTGCCCTCATACCAGAAACAGTCTAACAGTGTTGTAAAGGTTTTGTTTATTTAGGAAAAATACAACCATGAAGATACAGAATGCTTAAAAAATGTAATACAAAACCAATCTGATGCTATGACGAGAACAGTTGTGAAATCACTCCATTAGTAGCCTCATTCAAAGTAAGGTTTGTTGAAAAGACTGTAGTAGTTATTTTTTAAAACTGGCCAGCTTCACATTAAATCGGCGCTGTGTACTCGACACTGTTGTGTGACTGCAATAAACAAAACGAAAAAGATTCCTTATTAAAAAATGTGCACGTAATAAAACAAAACAACGTTCTCAGTATAAATGAAAATAAATTAGATGAGAACTTGCCATAGATAAGACAGTCAAGCAACAGGCCAGCGCTCAAGAAGACAATTGAGTGGGTTCATTCCATTTACCAGAACCCACAGTGATCCTAAAAAAGCCCATTGGACTAGAGTACACTTGGAGAACGTCTCTCACCTCCCCTCTCAGTGCAAACAAGATGGTAATGGTTGGTTTCAGACGTTTGTGTGTATTTCCATGATTCAAGACTCATCGCCATTAACGGGTGGCAAAGCAGTCACAATCAAATCAACCAAAATAAGTGCAAGCGTTTTTGTACACAGCAGAGCTTTAAAACGTCAAAAGCGTTACCATTCTTTTTCTGAGATACATTCCCTGTCTTTCAGGTCGTGCCTTTTGCGTGCACAGCCAGAGTGAGGCAACAGCCTACAGCACGAGCCTTGCTCTTTTGAGCTCCCCACAAAAACTGTAAAAGAAAAAGTTGTTGCCTGCGGTTTTCAGTAACAAATAAGGAGGATCAGAAAGTAAAAAGAAAAACTTGGAACAGACCGGTGGTGGATGGCTCGGAGTGCGAGCCAGCCGTCCCCGCACATTTCCAGGACTGCTCTTATCTACATGGTCGGTTTCAGAAGAATATTTAAAGTGTTGCGGAGCAGCGGGCCGGGACCAGGCCCGCCGTCATGGGGATGGGGCCGCCGGATCGAGGTGAGGGGCTGTGCCCAGACGACAGACATCCGGACATCCCCGTCCTACCAGCCTCCCTCGTCACCTAAGGAGAAAGGAAAGCCACAAAGGTGACGGGGACTCAGGGAACATTCACATACGCAGCTCTCGAAAGGGGACCTGCAGCTACAGAGAAAAATAACCTTTGGATGGTCCTTTCATGTGGTAGCCATTTATGCTGACTGGAAGCATCTTGTTTGCCTACCTGCATACTAAATTGTACTACTAACTATTTATAAGGAACTAATTCATTGAGCCAGACACTTGTGCATACTAGGCACACCCGTACTCAGCGTGACATCCAATGTGACTGCACCAACTGCCACTATAAAACCAGGCTGAAAACACTACTCTCATGACTACGGAAAATTTTACGTGATCAAATACTTAACTTTCAAAGACTTAACGCCTACAATTTAGAACACAAGCAGAGGCATCGGTATAGCCGCTTCCTGCGAAAAGATCTGACTCCATTCGGAGTAGAACCGCTGATTATTTTTATTCAGTGAGAGAATCACTCCGCAAAAAGCTATATTACATGGACCTATTGGGCATATAGAACACCTTTCAACAGAACATCAGAGTCACTGATCGGGTCAACAAGAACGGTGACTGGTGCCATTGTGTCCCCAGATCCTTGAACTGTAAGGCAAAGAAGCAAAGGAAAATACAACTAGGACAAAGCTTCTGCAAGAAAGGAAAAAAAGCTTATGACAAGAAAAGCAAGAGGTAGAGGGCTAACGCTATGGCCCCTGCAAGACAGCTCGCGCAGAGACATTTCCAGACTGAGGTCAGCCTACCTTGGCTTTCTGCATTCTGCAGTGCTAAACTGGGCCTTCAACATATTGTTTCTTCAGTTCAACAAATTACTACAGGAGGCAGCCTCACTGTGCGCCACTGAGAACCGCATCGCCTGTTCAAACAAGAGAAAGCCCAGTGATTAATGAGGAGGTCCTTGGTACTCCAAGAAGTAGGGAGCGAATCCTTTACGGCCCATCTGCAGTTGCCTTGCATGCCCAGATGGGAGGTGTATTGAGTCTTTCCTATGTCGGCAATACTGTACATGTGTACCAACCTTTAATAAATACTAATGTCATCCATCTTCTAAATTAAACCGCGGCACATACTGAACATTTCAATGAAGATCATAAGGTTAGATCCTAGAACAGAACTTCTACACTGGGGAGTTTAGTGGATACAGGCCATGGGAGGTTTGTTGGGCATTCCCAGTGTCCACAAGGTATAATGCAACTAACTAAATAATGTGAAACACCAAAACTGTACCTTCGGTAACTGTAGGTCTTAATATGGTGATGGGGAAACCAATTCTACATCACGCGTGACATGAGAAATTACTTATTTCACTACTCAAAATGATCTTTTCATCCTTCGATCAGCCCAAGACCATAGGGGGCTAACCCGGTCTGAGCGGAGCCCATCCAGCTGCTATACAGGCCAAAGACCCGCCTCAGCTCTGGAGTTGATTGGCCGAATCCAAATCTATGGCAGCGATGTGGCTGTCCAGGCACCGGATTGGCCGCCTATCTTGACTCCCTACACTTGTGTAAGCTTATAAGAAGCCTCACCATAGCTATCGTAGCTGTCTCTGTACGAACCTCCTGAACGATCGCCGTATCCTCCTCCTTGCGCTCTGTGGACATAAGAGAAAATAAATAAATACAAGTTACACAGGCAGAAACAACTAGCACAATATTAAATGGCTAAAAGTAATAGCCTACTGTCAAAATGGGCAATGCTTCCTTCGTAGCATAATTTTATAAATCTAGATGAACTTTCCATTTAATTTTTTTCTTTACAAATTCTATCAAGTGTAAAACAGTGATGCGCCTTTATGTAGCCATGGTTGCGGGTTAACCTTATTCACCTGTCTTTGTTGTAGTAGCCTCGGTCTGATCCATACGAGCCTCCACTTCTGTTGTCGTAACGCCCACCGCCATATCCCCGCTCACCGCCACCTAGCAATGAACAGTGTCGTCAACGGGTGCTTCAAGGCCGGTTATACACAGTTACGCATTCATCTTATGGTTGAAGTCGTTGACAAGAGAATGTCAGCTTTACTTTTGACATGCTACCAGTAGCCTAACAGCTTTCAATCAAACCTCTACAGCTACTAGAGACCACAGCACCAGTGACTGCAAAACAAAAATAAGACATGAGGAAGTAGAAGTGGTTATTAAGGATAAGGGACCAGAGGGAATGGTCAGAGCGCCAGCTGCGTGAGCACACATTGACTACATCTGGTTAATTTTGGCCAGTCACAGAATCCCTGGCTAGCGCAGGCGTGAGGACATGGCGGTAGGGTTAGCACTGGGGTGTCAGTCAGCCAGTCAGTCCAAGGCAAACGAGGGAGGGAATCTCAGGTGCAGGACGCTGCAAGACAGAAAACAAACTTGCCTCGTGAGAAGCCACGCCCACCTCTTCCACCACCACCACCACCTCCTCTGCCTCCACGGAAGTACCCTCCTCCACCTCCTCTGCCGCCCGACGAGCCCCCTCGGAAGCCTCCTCCAGACCTGCCGCCACCGCCCGACTTGCCGGCCTGGTCCACGCGGATCTGTCTGCCATCAAGGGACTGACACAGATAACAGTTGGAGAGGATGAAGACACGATACACCAATAATAAGGTTGGCAAGACAGTTTTAAATGCAGAGTTTAAATTCAACTATCACCTTGCCGTTCATGGCCAACATAGCATCCTTGGCCTCATCCGGGTTCTCAAAGGTGACAAAACCGAAGCCCCTGGACCTCTGGGTTTCTCTGTCTTTAATTACAACAACTACACAGAGATAAAAGAAAGATTCAAACCAGACACGTTGAGTGCGGCCCAAAGCTTGTTCAAACAGCAACAACTCAAATCAATGTCGTAGCACTTTGTATAACAGATTTACATTTACCTTCAGATATTTGTCCGTATTTGGAGAACACATCTTCTAATGACTGCTCATTAGTATCAAAGCTGAGTCCACCCACAAATAGCTTCCCTTCATCAGACATCCTTTCACCACTGTTAGAGGGGGGAAAAAATTGCACGCTAATTACAGGTGCATAAATTCAAAATATCTAGAAACAGGTATGGTTGAGTGAACTTCAAATGTTAACTAAAGAAGTAACCTTTTCACATGCTAGACAATGAAAGCCTAAATTGCCAAACTTGCTAATTGGTTGACCACGGCCACATGACTAACTTAAATCAGTGAGCAATTCGGAAATTTAAGGAAATCTTGAACATGGATTCGTGGCCTGCTGAAATTATTTCAAATTGTGTTAGAAGAATATTTTTTTTTTTATGATACGGGATATTGGATACCAAACATGATGAAATAAACATTACAATGGCATTTTAAAGCATGAATGGGATTTCATAAAATTCAAGTACACCACTTTATATTAAAATTGAATTTGAGGCGGCCAATCTAAGAGCCACATTTCACTTGTATGAATCTGCATCTTGGTCTACGGTGCTCTTGTCTCCAATCTGTCCTCCGCAATCTAGGTTTGAAACTTGACTGTGCCGATGGCTGATGTGTCACTCAGAGCTTGCACTGGCCCATGCATATTAACCAACAGGTGAAGATCTTGAGTGCACTGGGCGGTGCAGAGTGACTACTCCATAAAGCATGAGTGGGATTTTCAACGACTCAACTCACAACAGAACTTCATGGCCATCGATGCCCTCGACAGTGGCCTTAATGCCCTCCCAAATAATGGAGAACTACCGGACAAAATAGCTTCGGGCTGGATGTAAAAATCATAATTCTCCCAACTGGTGGTCACAGACGTGGGGCTCTATAGAGTGCAAGTGTTTAATTTGCATTGTACAGAGCAAAATGTTTTCTGAAGTTAATAGTAGGGTTGCGTTGTGGGGCTCGACCACATTTTGGAGTGGCAAATGCCTTAAATATTTTCAATTTGTGTATGGCCTTCTGTTGCGGTGGTACAACTGGAAGTTCATAAGTTAGATAAGCAGCTGGCGAAAAACAGCCAGGTCACATCATTGCAAACGATAGTCTGTTCTAAATCGGCACTCCTGGTTAAATAAAATACTAAGATACTGGCAATGATGTCCTTACATGGCTGCTTTTTAAGGATTTGTTTTTATACTGAGTCACATTTAACAGAACTATAGAAATCAAAGCCTGTTTATCAGTTGGAGGTTTCAGCAAATATGCCTAACTGAATAAAAATCCTCTGGGTTGACAATTCCATTCCACAAAATAATTGATGCCGACGGCTACTTGTTTCCCCCCCCACATGAGATCCGTATGTGCATCGTCTCTCTGCTATCACTCATTCCAGTTAGCTCAGTACGTAAATAAATACTGTATAATGCACCGCAGGAGCTGCTAAGTTCAGCCCATTCTGGAACGCCGAAGCTTTCTACCGTGGTTACAGTAACGTGAATATCGACGGGTTCGCACCTAATGTAATTTGTTAAATGTAAGTTGAATACTTGTATCACGCTTTCTAAAAAAGGTGTGTAGGTCTATGTACACCGAAGATGAAACATGGCAAGCAATTGATATTTAGAACATTCACGTAGAGGCCCAATATTATCCTGCTGTTTGACGGTCTTCCCGTCCTCCCCCAATATATTCGTACTAGTAACTAACTTACGGTAGCTAGATAACGCAACTTAGGTAGTTAGGCCAAGAGCATGTGACAGTGGAATGTCTACGTTCCCTCGTTTAGATTTACATTAATAGTTGTTACGCAAACTCGCAAAATTGCTCAAGAAATCGTGCTGTTCCCCGCCCCCACATGTGCCAGGCCTAGACGCAACTCCCTTTGTTCGACGCTCTACAGCTTAACCACAACGGCGCCATTTATGATACTGCTAATGGAAGCCATTGGCTAGCCAGCTATCACTGCGTCATTGCATCGAATAGTTGGTAGGCTCACAAGTAAAATGTGGGTATATACTTTATAACAGAAAATGCTTTAATCATGTAGTGTTTCACAGAACACCATTACAATAAACTATAAAATCCGTAATTAGAAATAAGTAATGAGGATCTTAAATCACAGGCTACATGTAGCTGCTGGCTAGCTGAATCTTCTCGACTTATTGGGTGAAGACTGAGGTCAGACTAATTTAGCAGGCTAATGTCATAGTACTTACTGGCGCATATTTAAAAAGATACGTTAACGAATGCATAGATTTGTACAATAGTGTAGTAATCTCTTACCTCCGTCAAAACACCGTGAGAATCTCGTACGACCGACCTGCAGCAGATGGGAATGAATGAGATGCGAGGCCTCCTTGTATATGTATTGATGTGTTCCTTGCAGTTACGCCCATCTTATGAATATTAAGCAGTTATGTCCCTCCAAGTATTATTCTTTTTAATATATTACATTTTTTGCAAGCCATTTCTACCAAGGGACTAAGAAATAAAACTAGGTGCTTGATCTTTGTCAATATTAAGGGTATGCAGTGACTTCGCTGTCCCAAAAGATCACATCCACAATCTGATATGTCCTGTTTTGTCAGTGCACTGTACCATGCCACTGCTAAATTCTAACATTACAATGTTTTATTAATAAATATATAGAGACTGGCATCGTATTGCATAAAGTGTTTTAATTGATCTCCCAAGATAGCTCATTTAGAACACTCCATAACACTTACAGTTGTTTATACTGTTAAAAAAATTACTGTACAATTTATATTTGTGTATGCATCTAAATCGGCAAACCAAAATGGCAAATGTCAGTGATTGTGTAGCGCAAGTCTGAATACCATATTATATTCCCAATCTCATTTCATGGCAAGTCTTAGATGCAGTTCAGCTGCACATCCCCTCTAATTCAGTCAAGATCTCTCCTCCTGTGAACTTCCTAAAGATCGGTTCCATGTCTCTTCAGGACTAGCCCTCCCATGCCAAACCTGGAATAGAATAAATTAGTTTAACATTACTAATGAACTAGATGGAGCACTATGAAATTGCACAAGGCCTCAATTCTACAGCTAGTTGACTGGCTGGTCAACAAGATCGCAAATCGGCAGGAATTAATTCAGTGCATACTCCTACCCACACATTAATAAAATGATTAAGTGTAACCATGGCTTTAAACAAAATGTATTGAAAACAGGAAGCTCGAGGAAGCCCATGCTTTCAAAAAGTCAATAACAGCTTGTAAAAGGTCAAACAAATAGAGCACCATGCGAAAGCAGAGATGCAAAAACGCTCACAATACTAATTTTAAGAATAAGCAGGGGAAATGCTGCCAATGAAAACATGTAGATGTTGATCGTGTATAACACTCCACAACGAAACAGGTCTGTTTTGCCTTTTCCGCAGTTACAAGCTTGCATTGAGAATGTGTCCTACCTGATCTTGAAAATAACATTACCAACAAATATGTATTAAAGTGTTCAAATTCCATAATCAATAACCATATAGCAGCTGGGAGACAGCAAACTAGTTTCTGAACTTAAGAGGAATGACAAAAACATTAGACCTTCGGCTGTGCTTAATACATTTGCAGTGTAGGAGTTCACACATGGTGTAAGTCACCAGGATTTGACAAAAATAATCTGCCTTCAGCCAAATTTCAAATAAATGCTGTCAGATATTTTACAAAACCTGACAACGTAGATAATACGACCTTTTAATTAATCTAACAAGTAGAACTAATACCCAAACGGCCGAGTGTGGTGACCTGTTGGTATATTAACCTGCAGCGCTGAACGCATTTGCCAACCCCTTCCACTAGTTATTTGCAATTTAATACATGCTCACAATGGCTGCAGCAGGTCTTACGCGCTAATGTGTGAAATTAAACATGCTTTCATTAACTATTGTAAAAGATAACCCTTGAGTGATAAACAATTTTGTTGAAGAGGACAGAACAAGGTTTCAAAACAGTACTTTCATGTCACATAAGTGACTACGTAAAGGAAGCAGAAACGCTAACAAGGCCCACAACTTTAGGTCAACGGCGTTCAGTGTCTGAGTGTACCCACCTCCCAGAAAGTACTGGAAGGAACCAGGCAGCATCCAAATCCCATCAAACTGTAGTTCAGTCTTCACATCCGACGCTTAGTCTAACCTGATCGAGTAACAAGAATATGTAATTAGTTGGAGTACATATAGCTTTTTAGGCAAACATGAGCATGCACTTAACAATATTAAATACATATGTACACAGAATTATCTTGGCATTAATTAGAACTAATATTTTATTAACAGATGTTAATTGATGTTAAGACATTTATACTAAAGAAATTAAAGCATAAATAGTGACACTTGACAAGCAAAAAGTGATCAGTCTAGAATTTTGAAATGAAGACAACTTTGCAATCACTGGGAGTACAATACAAAACTCTTGTTTTGTAGTTTCACAGATGGAGCATAACTTTGGATCTCGTTTTACACTAGGGACACTTAAGCAATGACGGCACATTGACTATTCAAAATCTCAAGTCATGTTTAAAGGCTCTAGTCGTCCATTTTCTACAGGGAGACAGGGTGACACATTTCTCCAAAAACGGGATACGTTACTGGACGTTCTCATGCAACTCAGGATTCTGGACAGTAACATCTAGGGCCGGAAGTGACAGCGGTGCTTGGGCAAAGTCGAAAAGGTAGTTAAGATGGACATCAAAATGAGAACTGTTTGAGGGATGCGAACAGGAGAGCAAAAGTCGTTACCTCACATTACTGGCCTATTTCCACTTATGAACTAGCCAAGAGCAGCATTCACCAGAGAGGATTCACGTGTCGGTAGGCACAACACTTCATTCTCCAAGGACTTTGTTGATTTCCAAAACGATAGTAGAGCTCTTGGGCGCAATGAAGCATTATAAAAGAACCAGTGCCAGCACCAGGATGACATTTCATTTTGATTCTGCTTTCAACACACCCAGCCCACCCACACATTGAACAGCTTCAGCAAAAGCGTGGAACCTCGAACAGCCTCTTAGCATTAATTCAGAGGACCTCCCAATATTCCCAATTATGCCTATTACACTTCACTAAAATCAATTACACCCAGCCACCCATTGAAAATTTCCAGCAGCCTATGTTAATTTATCAACCCACTTACTACACCCTTCCTACCAAAGTCACATTACATAACATTCTGCTGGCTTATTGGACCAGGCTGTAGTTCTTTGAAGGCACAAGAAATCAGAACATTTTCAACGGGTTGTTTAATAGGCTTCATGAAGCCAGAATATACAAAAATCGTAGGTGTTGGTACACAGAACAGAGAGCACATATCCTTGAAGAAACATTTTGAGAGTGATCTTGAATGTTCAGTCCATCAGAGCATATTATGCACATGTTGATTGCAAAGAACCTTAAGCTAACTGCTAAAGGCTACAAATAACACCGGCTATACAGCTCAATTACCTGAAGTTGGTTTACCAGTCAAAGTAATTCACTCTTTGTATATGGAGCATACAAGTCTTTAGCAATATCAAGGTGGTCTGCTGGAAACGGGTGCTCCCACGTAGCATTCCTGCCTTGCTACACTAAAGGAATGCATTACAGAACTGAAGGAGCAAAGTACTTAGAGCACATCACAGCTTGTCAAGCTTCTAGTGTAAATTGAATAGATTGTGTTTTTTAAAAGACCAGAATTCCAGTTTAAAAAATATAAACATTGCTAATTATATTTTGTGTTCCGATTGAGCAGAAACATGGTAAACACTAAATTGGTATTAGAAGCTATCAGGCTGTGTCGAACAGGTTACGATTCAGTGGAAACAGATTTCATTGCAAATAAAGTCACTTTTTAAAAAAAAAATTATCAAATTTTATTCCCCAGTGTCCATTTGTCCTGCAACACCAGGAGGGCATATTGAACTTAAGGTACTAAGACCAATAATGAGCATCAAGGCTTACAGTAATTAAATGCTACAGGATATAAGTTACTGCCAGGAGGACAGATCCTGAAAACTTTCAACACGATAAAAAAGGTCTAAAGATGCTGCCAAGTCTGAAAGAAAACACTAGAACCAGATACCACAAACAGAAAAGAAAAAAAGGTCTTCGAAGAGCGCATCTTTTAAAAAACAGCCAGCGAAGGGACGATCTTGCAATCAGGAAGTTTGTTTTTGTTTTTACTCGTGTGTAGCTGAGGACAAGAAGTAGGCACAAGTGTAAAGGCACTGCAGCATTCGGACATTTCACATAGTAGACTAGAGCCTATTCATAGTGCCAGGTCTCAAATTGTGCTCACTGAAACAGGAAAACAGGGCGAGGGGCATTGGAAGTGAACTTATGACCCACCATAAGGAAACTGACTCAGTGGAGGGAAAAAAATGCCTTTCTGCTTCAGGATAAGATGGTAGAGGGCTGGATTTCCATTATTTCAAAGAACTGGTTCTTTTGAATCTTTCAGGAGACGTATTTTAACATACTAATCCAAGAGAGCACAGGCTTCCAGATTCTCAGCAAAAACGTCTTACAGGGCCGTTTTGGGAGTCTATGCAATCATGTCCAGTCCGTACTAAAATGTCTAACCCCTTCTAACAGAGATAATTGCAACTATACTATATCATACTTACCATAGCTGTCATAGCTGTCTCTGTATGATCCTCCAGAGCGGCCACCATAACCACCTTCTCCACCACTCCTAAAAAGGGAAAAACAAGGAAGCTGTCAATGTAGTTCGGGGATTATCACAGAATCCTCAACTCTGTACAACAAAGCAGGTTTCAAAGCATTCCCCTTAGTAATCCAAGAAAGATTTAGACATTGTACAGCAGGTGGTCACAATAATCAAATAACCTAGGACAAGACCAATAAATTAAATTCTTACCTGGCTTCCCTGTAACCACCACTGCTTCCTCCAGAGGAGTATCCACCTCCACCCCCACCACTCCTGTAGCCACCACCATAACTTCTGTCTCCTCCACCACCATAACTTCTGTCTCCTCCACCACCATAACTCCTGTCACTTCCCCCATAGCTTCTGTCACCGCCTCCATAGCTTCTGTCACCGCCATAACCACCACCACCTGGGAAATAAAACAAGATTTCAGGCAAAGAACCTCCACACGAAGCACCGTAAAAGGAGGGGCATGACTTAGAGCAAATGGACGCTAACCACTTTGCAATGCCAGCCCTTACCTCCTGAATAACCACGCCCACCTCTTCCTCTTCCTCCTCTGAAGCCTCCTCTGAAGCCCCCAGAACCTCCCCTGAAGCCACCGCCACCACCACCGCCAGATCTTCCTCCTGACTTGCCAGCTTCATCCACACGGATCATCCTGCCATCAACAGACTGAAGAACAAGAATAAAGTTATAATTCCAGCAAATCACATAGACCTAGATTTAGTAAACAATCCACTTACTTTGCCATTCATAGCAGCCATTGCATCTTTGGCGTCTTCTGGGTTTTCAAAAGTAACAAATCCAAAACCCCTTGACCGCCTTGTTTCTCGGTCTCTGACAACATCAACTAAACACAAAAAAGCGTCAACCACCTGCTAGTAACGGACTTTCATATATTCTTGTCGTTAAGACCAGAGATGTTTAGCAATGCATTCCATTAACTGACAGACTTGTTAAAATTAATGCATGTAAAAATTCACAATACGTTAAGGAACAATCTGCTACATTTTCAAAACATTGGCCAAATACATACATTTAGGGTGCCAGTTCTAACCTGCAGAAAAAAACAGGGAAAACTGAGTGGTAAGATCTGGCTAAGCAACATACCTTTAGCAATGTTTCCATACTTAGAGAACGCCTCTTCTAATGAAGTTTCATCTGTGTCAAAACACAATCCACCAACAAAAAGCTTCCCCTCGTCAGACATCTTGGATTATCTAGGGAGAGGGAAAATGTGACCCACCAACGTTTAGAAAGCTACGGGATTTACCAAAACAGTAGCTTGTGATAAGTATACTTCCGGATTATACATGAGGTCCCTTCGGAAGGGAGCACACACTTTAAGTAGCTAATCAAAGCCATTCTGTCTATTTCCAGTAGTTAATGTTAAACTAAAACGGTATGGGTTAATCATTTGGCTCTGAAAGGTTTATCGTTTTAATATTTATCAAATTCGACAAAAATGACTAGAATAATAATTGCCAGTACGAGTTGCTTTAACAACAACCGTTTTAAATATTTGTTTTAAACATGTTTGGCAAAGCAACAGGTGTACATTGTGTAACTATAGTTAAAGCCGACACATGAACGCCATTTTAATCCACCGTTCCATTGCTGGTTGTTTTAAAATGCGTCGGGCAGCCATGTTGCTGTGCAGAAAAATCCATGCATTTTGAATTATTTACCTGACAATTACCGTAAACTACATAAGAATGTGGGGAATTTTCGATCACTGCAACTAAACGCAACCGAAAATATTCAACAAAAAGGAAGATAAAGGTTACCCAACAAGGATGTTATAGTAGTCCGGTAGTAAGCTAATCAAACAAAGGCCAGCTAGCGTTAGCAGGCTAAATATGTCAACAATTTTAAATCCACAACAAAAAAAATCTGGCATACATAGTCTTAACTAAGTGCTAATTACCGATTAGCTAACATTTTACAAAAATAACAGTAAAATGATTTCTTATCTCGCCGCGATAAATGATACACCGCGAACCGCGTTAGAAACGTGCCACATTAGCTAACGTAGCTAGCGGACTATGTAAACGGCCATTTTGTATGTAGCAGCAACCTAACTATCGTTACTAGTTACTAGTCCACATTTTACCAGCGTACAAGATACACGTTAATAAGCTTATAATGTATACAACTGTAGTAAATACTGGCACTGGTTTATAAGAACAGTAACGTTTGTCCAAGAAATCCGTCAGGATAGGCCTGGGCAAGTCATGTTAACGTTACTGTACGTAGCTAGTCTATTAATTAATTCATCGACTAACACCGTTTGCCTGCTAAACTGGAAATATGGCTAGCGTTAGCAACTTGACAGAGAAAATGGCGTTGTCGAAATCAATAACGCACTTTCGACAGCATAATGCTACTCTCGGTATGTTATAGTTTAATTGATAGTTACCTCTGTGTGGTTTGGCGCGGTCTGAGAAAGATATCAAAATGGCTCCTGTTTATGAGCATCCGCGCGAGTCGTGCATAAATAGCCAAAGGGGCGTGTGCGTAGAACAGGCTCTGTAGCTTGGGTTGCCTGACAACCTATCGGACGCGTTCGTCTGGTAAACCGAAAGTAGCGAGTAGACGGAAATCGACGTGAAGTGGGGGGGAAACTGAGGGTGACCATACACGTTTCAACAACATTGCTGGTTATGTGCCGAAATTCGAATTCGCTAAAATATATGGTTATTTTAAATTAGCCTGATATTTTTCAATTAACACTTCATTGCTTACATGTTTATTTTGTCGAAATGTCTGGCAGTAGAATATGGTGGACCATTGAAGGGTCGTAGTGTGAACCTACAAACAGGCTTTCAGCTAAAAAGCTCCACAATAAGTAATTTACATTGCATTTATTTGCGGTAATATCACAATCAGGGCATATTACCGAGAGCTTTAGCACTCTGGCTAACTGGCACTGACTACTTTTTTTTAAAGAAAAAAGGGTGAATTGGAAGACATTGATTAGACAGTCAAATAAAGTTATTGAATGATTATACATTTGAGAAATGGGATGGTGTTTGTGTTTTTATGTGGCAAATTATGTTTGGAATAAATATTAATAATTCGTGAAGTATCCGGAAATGTGAGGGGGTCAGAATATTTTTTCCGAATGCACCACTCATATTCTTTCATGTCATATCCTCACCTCTAAATGTACTGTGTATAAAGTTATACAAACCTTCTGTAGATTTCTGTGCCTTTTGTCCTGATTGGTTAACAACTAGAATCTGGGGGACTAGGGTCGGTCTGTCTTGTCTTAAGTCTCCATTATTTACATTGCGTTAGTTTATGTGACAAGGGTTAAAGGTCAGTCTGAAACATATGCTGAGGTATCCTTTGAATCCAAGGAATTCTCTATCCAGTTTTCCTGATGTCTTGTTTAAGCTTAGGACGATGTGAGTCCACAGAGCACATTTTAGGACTACTTGGCCAGAATTATATTCAGTTTATCTGTCCCTGTCCAAAGTCCTCCTAGTTGTGTTGCAGATCATGTTGCTGCATGATGATTCTTGCTGTCACTGCCCACAGCCCAACTGGTCATCCCTGTCCTTGTTCACATGGTTCTGGAGCTGATTTGGATTTTGTTTAATGACTCTGGACATAGCCCACAAGCATTTATTGACTTGCTCATCATCTGAACATGCAAAAACGTTGATGTGCCCCAAAAATCATGGACTCTTTGAATCTCCGGGTGGCATGATACTAGGGAGTCTTTCCTAGCAAGAGTGAATCAGTTGTTGTTGCCTGTTATTTGGGGTTTCAGGCTGGTTTCTGTAAAAGCAATCAGTGACAACAGCTGATGTAAAAGGGCTTTATAAAATGCATTTGATTGAAAGATTCTGGGTATGTGTAACTGAACTCTGGGTTTAAAAAGGATTCTGATTCAGATGTAGGCCCACATCTGGAACCTTTTATCCACATTATGAAACATTTTGAAAGGCAGTGACCAACATTGGTTAACTTCTCTACTAAAGAATATCAGTTTGAACACATCCATTGATTGTCAACCGGCTCAAGAAAATAGAGAATAACTGATATTTAGTATATAACAGGGTGTTTTAATCTCTTGGAAATGCACCCTCACTGGTAATAAAACAATCTGTCAATGAATGGCGGAAAGTATAATAGTTCTAATGTTGTGCTTGTTCTTCCACCAATTCATTGTAATGTTTGGTTTCTAGTGTGAATTTGACTGTCAGTAAAAGATGTGTTGCATTTTTTACATACTCTTTACTCGTCGTAAAAAAAGGGGGACAATAATCGCAGAGGGATACTTTTTTGTGTATCGCCATGAGCACAGTACACATGATCTTTAGCCCCAAAATGGCTGCAATTTTAAAATACAACTTTTATGTCAAGGAAAAATACAATGAGTCCAAAGATGACAATATGTGCTTTTATAACAAAAAAAGTTGAGGCAGTGATGTCATTATAATCTCAACAAGAAACCTTGAATATACAATTTCAAAGCTTTCATTTTTCTTGAATAAAGCAAAGAGTTCAGGCTATAAACTGTGAAGGCCAACAAGAATGTCTTTGAAAATGACAACATAAAACATTACAAAAACTATGCGAAAGATGGCCATTCAACCACTAAAGACCTCCACCAGTGATTTTTTTTGTTTGTAGAAAAAACATCTGCAAAGTAGAAACAGTAAAGTACACAGTAAAGTACACACACTAAAGGATGAGTAAATGTTTTAAACCTTTTTTCACAGAACTGCAAACAAGGATTAGGGCATTCAAGTAGTTTGTCTGATCGGCTGTTGTGATTTCATCAAACTCTACCCAGCTTTTGAAACAATAGAGCATTAGAAAAGAAAAGACCAATTACCCCTATCCGTGACATGTCATGACTTACCTCGACCACCTACCAAGATGTGCCTTGAATGACAAAAGGAGACTGGAGTGCCACTGTAGGGTGGGTTTTCTAGTCAAACCATATGGTAAAGCTTCCTATTTAATCTTGGTCCACCAGTCTATCAGACAGCTGTCTGAATCTTTTTCGAAATTCGAATAGTTAATTACAACCTGGGTCATGAAAATACATAACCTTGAGTCTATATATAACCTATTTAGATAATATTGTCATGAAGAAAATGTCAATGAATAACATAGCTTAAATTATTCACACTAGCAGATTACGGTCATTTTGTTTTAAGGTGAAACACCTGAACGCTCAGAGCTCTGGCGAGACCACTGAACTGGAAGGGGTACAAACTCACTGACAATATTGTTAACCTGGTAACTAACATTTCTCTCATTCAATTGCTGTTGCTGTTGTTAGTAGATCTGTTTCGGCGCCAGTGTGATGTATTCATTTCATCAGACCTCAGTAACCACAGGGAGTATTTGTCAGAAAGTGTCTCACAATATGGGAAAAATTTGCTAAAACTTGCCATATTTAAAAAATAATCTAAAAACATGAAATGTTACGAATTAGATTTAAAGTAAGAGTGAAGGATAGGTAGTATCAAATGTAGGTTCAAGTTAAGATTTAGGCTTGGGCACATACACACTTAGTTTGCAGGTTGATAATATGATTAGCGTCATATGTAAGTTTTCCAACCATTTACCTGGCTCATTAACCAGGTGTGGTTGGCTTTTATTCTGCAATTCAAATACAACTAGATCACTCCAGTTTAACATGTGTTGATGTTCAACATGTCACTTGGCCAATTGACCAGGAGTAGTTGGTTTTTCTTTATATTTAGCAAATAAAGCCACACCCGGTTTCCCAAAGCACTATAATCGTAAGATGCATGTATTCTAAGTGCCTCGTTATTTGATCGGTGCGTTTTCCGAAAGCGTCGTTACTTAACAGACACGCAACATCGCTCGTTTTCTGTGTGCTGTTACAGCAGATTAAGGACAGTTTCTATCTTAAAACTGGACACGCCTCAATTTCCTTGCTGCAAAACGATCAATTATATAGTCGTAGAATATCTTCCTGGACATGTCTCTGTTGATGCTCATCAACGTTAGCTAGCTTAGTGTGCTACATTTCAAATAGCTTAAACCTGAGACATATGCTTTAAAAAATGTCCATAAAAACATACCACTATACTTTTTTCTCCTTTCTTTTTCATCCTTTCTCTTCCTATAATTTCCCCCCGATGGCTTTGATCTTTTCATATTAGGACAGCAGTCAGAAAGTGTCAACGGATCGTATAAACCGCAACTGGCGCACTTACGCTTCATGTCCAACAGATAACGTCAAACTCGTTGCGTTGTTCCGGAAGTCATTCATTTTCAATGAAGCAATCCGAAACAATGCGTTGGAAATGCCGTAGTGGTCTGCGTTGCATTCCGGATGCCGCATGCCTTCAATATTTTCAACTCTTGCATGTTTTCCGTACGCGAACGTACAAGATACAACCGGAAGTCTGAAATATTTAAGGAATTATTTTGTTGTGTATTTTTTTGTTGTGTGTATATATATATATATATATATATATATATATATATATATATATATATATAGAGCCTCATTAAGAAGTAGTTGAGGAATATACAACAGTATTTAATAAATAACAACCTAGGTTGCCTCTGCATGGTTGGATATAAATGTAATTGAATGCAAAAGGATATAGTACAGTGTACGTAAATTGAGAAATAATTTAGAAAAGGTTTTCAATTAACCGTTCACGAGTCTAAAATCTGGGGGAAAAAACTTCACAGCCAATGATCCCTCATCAGTGTGGAAAGGCCTGCAGGAGACCACAAGAGACCATCCCCCCACGCTACTTTTATTTTGGGTTTGAGAGGCTCCCAGTCACACCTCTCCCCCACTAAAGCACCATATTCAAACAGTCACCTTCCCCCACTGCCACCCTGTCACTTCCACTCACCCATCCTCCACTCACCGACCCCCCCACCTACACTAACAATCTGTGAAAAGGGTGTACAGCAGTTCTTTCAGAGGCAGAAGTCCAAGAAGGCTCCTGGTCCAGACGGTGTGTCACTATCCTGCCTGAAAGTTTGTGCTGAACAACTGCCCCCCATCTTTACACAGATTTTCAACAGATCTCTGGAGCTGTGGGAAGTTCCCTTGTGTTTAAAATGCTCCTCAATTATCCCAGTCCCCCAAAAAAACTCCATCACTGGATTGAATGACTAGAGACCGGTCGCCCTCACATCTGTGGGCATGAAAAGCCTTGAAAGATTAGTGTTGGTCCACCCTAAGGACATCACGGGCCCCTTGCTAGACCGCTTGCAGTTTGCCTACCTGGCTAACAGGTCTGTGGATGAGAATGTCAACATGGGACTGCACTACGTCCTGAAACACCTTGACTCTCCAGAGACATATGCAAGGATCCTGTTTGTGGACTTCAGCTCGGCATTCAACACCATCATCCCAGACATCCTCCATACCAAACTCATCCAGCTCACTGTGCCAGCCTCCACCTGTCAGTGGATCACAAACCTCCTGACCAAAAGGAGACAGTAGGTGAGGCTAGGGAACACCACATCCAGCACCTGAATAATCAGTACCGGCGCCCCCCAGGGTTTCGTGCTCTCCCCACTGCCTTTCTCCCAATACACAAATGACTACACCTCAAGAGACCCGTCTGTCAAACTACTGAAGTTCGCAGACGACACTACGGTCATCAGCCTCATCCGGGACGGTGACGAGTCTGCCTACAGACAGGAGATTGAACAGCTAGTCCTCTGGTGTGGTCAGAAAAACCTGGAGCTTAACATGCTCAAAACTGTGGAGATGACTTTGGACTTCAGGAGGAGACCCCCCGACTCTGCCCCAATCACATACTCAACAACCCTGTGTCTGTAATGGAACCCTTCAGGTTTCTGGGATCTACTATCTCCCAGGATCTAAAGTGGGATCCCAACACAGTGGGATCCCAGCATTAAAAAGGCCCAGCAGAGGATGTACTTCCAGCGCCAGCTTAAGAAGCATCCATTTTTACACAGCCATCATGCAGTCTGTTCACTGCACGTCCATCACTGTTTGGTTTGGATCTGCCACAAAACTGGAAAGGAACAGACTACAACGGACTGTCAGAACTACAGAAAAAATCATTGGTGCCCACCTGCCCTCCATCCAGGACCTATACAAAACCAGAGTAAGTAAAAATGCAGGAAAATATCACAGCAGATCCATCACACCCTGGATATAACCTGTTCCAGCCCCTCCCCTCTGGGAGGCGCTTTAGAGCACTGTACGCCAAAACAGACACACGAACAGTTTCTATCCACAGGCCATCACTCGGATGAACAGTCATCTTCAGTCACTTAGTGCCAGGCACAATCCCTGTAAAACCACCCAGTAACTCTGACCCTAACATCCACCTGTCTGCTACTTATTTATTTACACATTTCTTGTCATCCTGCTGTTCAGTGTTGTTCATACTGTATATATACTGTATATATCATATCCACCTACCTCATGTACATTACACCTGCACTAAAAAATATTTCACATACACTGTCATTATGTAAATAATACATGCACAATAATATTTATTTCCAGCACCCTTTATACCCTGCTAATTGCACTACTGTCTCACTAGTCTAACTATGTTGTTGTTTGGTTTATTTTGTGTATTTATGTGTTCTGTATATTGTTGTCGGTGACTTGTTGAGTGTCCTTTGTTTATATCTTTTATGAGTAAGCACATCGTGAGTCTGTATAATCCAGAGTTAAATTCCTCTGTGTGTACACATACCTGGCGAATAAAGCTGATTCTGATACTGTCTTTGATGGATAGGTGCTGGTGTCTCTGCCTCGTAGAGAAGAACATTTAATTCTTAAGCTCTGAATGTTTGTTCTCTCTTGAGTTCCATTTTAAATCCAAACTATTTGAAAAGATTTTTCCCACAACGCTTTATATTCCCAGGCTGGGAGCTATACAATAACTTAAACATGATTCCCAAATAACCAATCATTGTTAAGTTATTGTATAGCCTCGGATCTCAGAATGACAAAATAAATAAATAGCCCCTGATCTATTCACCTTTAATTCCGATCGCGCATTATGACTATTCAGATCGACATTTTCTGCATGTACTTTCAAAACCCTGTACTTTCTGTCGCGGGCGGGCCGGTGCAGGTGGCCTAATCCCCGAATGTATTGTTATCCTAGCGACGCCTGTTTTTACCGGACATGATAATTGGATGTCCGTGGTCGATTTCCGGAGATATGACTTTGATTAGCTGAAGTCCACCCTATTGGTGGTATATAAATGTTTCGTTCGCCCAAAATTTAATTTGCCTAGTTCTTCGAGTTTTGCGTTTTCCTATTGATGCCTAAGTAGTAGTAGAATACATCGCCATATCATATCGAATACCTCGATATTATATGCTTTTGATAAGTAGTCAATCTACAGGTGCTGGTCATATAATTTGAATATCATCAAAAAGTTGATTTATTTCAGTAATTCCATTCATAAAGGGAAACTTGCATAACGTATACAGTCATTCCACACAGACTGATATATTTCAAGTGTTCATTCCTTTTAATTTTGATGATTATTACTGACAACTAATGAAAACCACAAAATCAGTATCTAGTAAAATTAGAATATTGTGAAAAGGTTCAATATTGAAGACACCTGGTGCCACACTCTAATCAGCTAGTTAACTCAAAACACCTGCAAAACACCTGATTTTTTTTTTCAAAACACCTGATTTTCTCAATTTCAATAGTCACCACGAAGTCTGAATACTTGTAAATGTGATATTTCTGTCTTAAATTTTTTTAATTGCATTTGCACAAAAAGCCCCACAATGATTCATTGGGGTTTTAGCTGTAGATTGATGAGGAATAAAATCAATTTGAAACGGGGTGAAAACCTGTTTTTACCCAGTACTAATGCAAATGAAGTAATGAAGAATCTTTCCTCCATGCATGGGAAAGGTGGCATTTCCATAGCATTTCACTCATATGAGTTTGATTGATCTAAAGGCATCAGTGTAAACTCTACCGCATCTGGAACCCTATTTAACCCAAAAAACTAAGATTGTCTACATTTACAACACCAATATGAATAATGGGTCTTGTTTGGGTTGAAGAAACATTTCTGGAATGTCTTACTAGGTTATGTAATTAGCAAAGCTATATGTTGTGTGTTAAGAATTAACATTTTATAATACAATGTGTACATCTTTTATTCTACTTACTAAACAAGCTACTGAAGGGATCAAAGTTTAAGCTATATTATTTTAACTTACCTGAAATAGGATGTTATTCTAGAATTAATAATAAAGGGATTTTGCATTACCCCCTTGCTTTCAGATACAAGCCAAAATGAGTACAGGCCTAAGTAGGCTACCACAAATCAAAGGCCAGGCTCAAACAGAATAAAGCACTTATAAAGATGCAGTTTAAAACTCCCAAACACCAGACCTGTCAGATTGGGGGACAGGTTTGCAGCCACTGCGATGTAGCTTTTCGTGCACTAGACAAGGCAAAGGAGCATATTGGCAGCGACCACAGCACGGCTATAAATACCAGTGCAACCAGGCCAATGTGAGTACTGCTACCCTGTGCATTACCCTCCTACACATGCTGTGGCTTCCTGTTCGCTACCACGGTTTTCCACACAGTGATGACGGCCTCACCGCCTCCTCATTTTCTCTCAGGTATAGTTTGCTCTCGAGAACCAAAGGGGGGGGAGGGGGGGGTCTCTGCCTTTTCCCAAGTGTTTTTGTTGTTGTTGACAAATGTACCAATCGCACGAGGCACCAGATGACTACAACCGGATGCATTCTCTGGCATTTTAATGCTTCATTGGATTGAGACACTGGGGAAAGAAATCAGAGTTTTTTTTTGTGAAAGAGCAGTGAGCTGGAATCAAACCCATGCTACAACAGTTAATATGCACTCCAGGCAGCAGCTTAAATCTTGTGATTTGGCCCTGCTCTTTCTTATCGACAAGATATCATCCTAAAAAATGAAACATACACTTACTGCTGCAGGTTTGCACAGATTGATACACCTGTGCAAGTGCCTCCAGCTAAATACATTTCTGTTGGAAAGTGTAAAGTGTTTGCACACAGCTTGGCTTGTCAGTCTACACCAATGTGTCCCTATAGAAGTATGCAGTCATGCCAATTTTTTTTTCTTAAACTAATTTCCTGTTGATATTAAATAAAGGTTGATTAAATAAAGAAGTGATTAGTCTATGGATGGGCTCTGGTAGGCTGCTTTAAATTTACAATGTTATTAATTCAGGACACTGAACCATTCATATTAATAGAAAAAATGTCAGAGAGAACGTGTACATGCCTTAAAACACGCACATTTTAATGAGTCTATCAGTATTTCTTTCTATTACAATTGCACTGACAAACGGTCCGACAGAAGGGGGCGCTGTAAGTTCAGGTTTTGAAGGCTAGACATGGCATCTGTCTTCATAGTGCTGGCTGGACCATTGCTTCCACAGAGGTTTATTGACTGCAGCAGATAGTGCTGTGGCCTGACAGTGGGCTCTCTGTTAGATTTTGATTGCTATTCTGTGGATGCAGCATTGCAGAGACACTTTGAGCCTGAATGTGTTCAGGCTGACATTACATGTTTTTATCTCATATAATTATCCCACACAGCACAGCTGTCTGCCCAGGTCTAGAGCACAAATGCCAAGCCAAAGTAAAGCAAAAAATATATCTTTGCTAAAATAGGAAATAATTGTCCATGCTTTGTGCCAGTAAGGTATATTAAATAATTTCATAGATTGTTTTCATGATGTATAAGTCCTTGTGCATAACTACTTGTGAAATATGCACTCACCCAACCTAAAAGAGAATACATCATCCTGATGAAAAGATTCAGAGACAGCTGTAATAGCAGCTCCTAACAAAGCATTGCCCTGTGCCTTTAAGAGGTAAAATAAGATCACATTGTTATTCTAGGTTTGTCCACATGCTGCTCGTGGTGATAGTGGTGGGGGTGGGGCAATGTGTAGGAGTCTCGAAACATGTGCCCCCAGGGGCCAATATGGATTAGGGAGAGAGGGAAAGGGAGACAGAGGGAGAGTGAGAGCAAAATAAGGGGGGAAATGCAGCCAGAGAAAAAGATAGTCCTTTTAGTGTGTTATCTGCATTGGAGCTCTTTTATGTTGGAAATTGATAATTTCCCCAAAGATTCTCTTAAGTGGTGCTGTGCCGTGACAAGTTAAAGCTGTTAGCAGACCTGTAATTCTGGCATTATGTGGAGACCACAGCTGATGCCTCAGATGTTACACTTCTCAGATCTAAGTAAGGCAAATAGATTTGACTCTTATCATTATCAAGCTAACAATAATCTCCTGACCAGTGTTTTTAAATAATTGTAAATAAGAAAAAGTAAGAGGTAGGCGTCAATTCTGGATCTAGTTGGTCATCCATTTGAATTCAACCTCAATTCACAATACTTATTGAATAATACCCTTAAGGAAAAACTATATTTGAAATTGAAGAATTGTATTCAATTAAATTGTTTGAAATTCATATGGTTAATATATTGTCCACAAAACCACAGTAATGTATATTTATTCTTCACATCACCCTAGTAATGTTTAGGACGTCGTGTATGGTTACCAATACAAAATCTCCCTCCCCAAAAGCAATACATTCAATACATTTCCCTGAATGCATCAAGCTCAACACAAGTATAGTAGAGGACAGTATACAGAGAAAGGAAAAAACAGTCTAACATCTTTAAATAGTATGTAACTAATAATATTTAAAATGGCGTGTGTATTTTTGTCTCAATTAGTGACATTTTCTTTTGAAAAAAAATAAATAATTGAATATTCATGTGTTATGTCTGAATTGAATGATTATTATTTTTTCATTGAAAATATTTTCACTTTCATTAGATTATATAAAGGAAATGGCAAATTCAAATTTAATATTTATTTTTTATTGAATATAGTTCTGAAATTCTGAAATGATCCCAATCCTGCACTGCAGACTTACTGCAATAAATCAATGAATAAGTGTTTTGAATTATGTTGAGTGAATTGTTGCGGTCCCTACTCCTAAGTGTAAGACTAGCGATTAAAGCCAATTGTAATTATTGAAATCCTCTATAGTGGTGCTGGAGTGAATTGAAGGGTTCACACACATGAAGGGGGTGAAAGCAGGAGAGGGCTGGCAGTACTCCAGGTGGAGAGGAGGTGAGTCATGCTCAACTCACACTACCATCAAGAGTGTGTATTTGTGTATGCAATGTATGTGCAGAGTGTGAAATCCTTGCACGCATATAGTGTCTGCAAACTCGTGCCCATTTGAGTGAGGATGTGTGTGAACCAATGCCAGACTGTAGGGGTCTTCACCGATATGTACGATTACCTGAGATCTGACCGGGTCTCATCCAATAATCTCTAGATGACTTTCATATCCTGGATTGGATTCTGCTCATTGACCATAGATTTGACCATAGATTTGGGATCTATTTGGAAATGTGAATCACAGACTGAATTCAAAAATATCCTTACTACACATTGCAGTTGGTTTAATGTAGGTTCTTACAATGGAGGTAATCTCTTTCTATGCCTTTCTTCCTCACTCTTTATCTGGCTTGAGTTTTGTTAAAGTTGCAAGTTTGTTTCAACTGGGCCTTTGCTGTTTCCTGAGACCTTTGGTGGCCCACACCCACAAAAGACCTTGGGACAGCTGAGTTTTTAAGGACGGCCTAATTTATGATGCTTCCATTGGAGATATGGGATCACGAATGTTTCTTTCAATATAGCTGAGAAACTATTTTTATTCTCTATCTCAAGGGATGTAAAACACTGCTGAGTTCATGTGTGTGGTGACCAGCAAATACTTTAAGAAGCTCAGGAGTTATCAGACATTCCTAAGAGGGCCTTTCTATAGGCCTCTGTTCACAGGTCTGAGAAGCAACTTCTAGGCATCCTTAAGCAATTGGATTTAAAGGCAATGCCTGCTTCTTGTTTTAAACCAGCTGAAATGTTGCTAGTTCATTTGCCATACAGGCCACACGACTGGACAATAGTCTAGATGTGATCCAGATCAGATGCTGAATAACTAGTATCATTGTGTTGGGTCAAAAACAGACATTCTGTTTCTTATATTTACAATACGTCTGTAAATATGACTTGTCCATGACAAGTGTGGATCCAATGCTAGTCCGAGGAGACAGATTAGTTGCTTCGAAAGGTAGTTTACGAGTGTGAAAGTAAAAAATAAACAATTTCAAGTAGCATCTATCATTAGTATTCTACTTTCATATGGAAATCTTAAAAAATGGCCACCACCTTGATGCATATATCAAGTTACGGTTTAATTCCTGGAGAATGTTTTAAAAACATTGTCCAGTTTTGTCAAGTTATGTAAAGCTATACAAAGGCTCCACTGAAATACACTAAGAGTAAGGCATCTTATTCATTTCCTCTAGCCAGTCATCTGGCAAATTAGTTTATGCAGAATATGCGCGCTAACAGTATGTAGTTAATTTGTGATTAAAATAATGATTCAATATTGTACTTTCATGTCTGAGCATTCAACAGTTAATTATGAGATTCTCAATATCTAAAAGTCAACAATGAATGATGGAGCTAAATGTGGTTTCCTGCCCGCAATATCATTCATGCTACTCCAAAGTCTGTTTCCATTGGGTTTTATGTCATCTTGGTTTGGTCTTTGGTTAAGATTAGTCACTAATGGTCTCAAATTGTCAGCCAATCATTTGAGCAGCCTAACTTGTTTGCCAGATTTTGTATCATTACTTTGAACCCTGCAGTTGTTCAATACTCCCAGAGAACCAGTTGTCTGTGCCTCAGTGAAACTGAAGACCCACCTGAAGGATTTCTCCAGCCGGTCAACCACAGAAGGAAACAAGGGCCTTTAATTCTGTCTTTCAATAATCCCACATCAAGGGTTTGCATAGATATAGAGCAGTATTTGTTCCGGAGCCTTGGACAAATCCAGAATTTGCAGGTGTTTGCGTCTTTCAGATTTCAGAATGGGAGGGGACATTTGGCCCATAGATTTGCTGTTCATTTTTAAAGACAGCGGGTAGAGCTAAACAGCTTTATTACCTCCTATGCAGTTATCCCTAACTATTTAAAACTGCTTTTGTAGGACATTTTGTTCTAGACAAAGCCAGCTTCCACCCCCGCTTGCCCACCCCAGCCCACAGCCTGTCTGTCTGCCTAATAACTCCACCAGACCCTCTCCTCTCCTCCAACGCCATTGAGGAAGCACAAATAAAAAGCTGTTGTCATAGAAACCTGCCGTGCCCTCCTCCTACTCCTCCTCATCCCCACATCGCTCCTATCTGCACTCAAGAGGATGGAGGACATCAAGAGGAAACACAGGGGAAGAGAAAAGACAGAGGAACGTGTGCTGCTCACACGCGGTGAACTCATGTACAAGAAAATGAAGTCAGGTGGCCAACTTTTATGTGTTGTTCATGTTTTTCTGCCTGTTTCCACCTGCCTCTGTCCGTGCCCTATTAAACTGTCAAAAAAGCAGCGTTGATTGAAATGGATAAACTGAATGTCATTTCCTCCTTTCCAACCAAGGCTTTGGAAACAGGCAAAGATTTTCTGATAGAGAGGGACGGGAAACCTAATCCAAGGCCAATGTCAGAGGTCTGTTTACCCAGCATGGGAGCTGTTACTGTGCCTTGTTGTTGTGTTTTCCCTGCGATACGAACATAAGAGTGCTGTCTGTAGCCAGCCAGCATCAGCACTGCTGTATCCTGGCACGGGGGATACAAACAACCCTGGTTGCCGTGGGTGTGTCCCGGCTGCCTGGCGGGCTGACGCACTTCCACTCCGCCCCCACGCTCCTGGGGGAGGGCCCTCACGTGTCCCTTAGGTCTCCATTCATTCAAGGTGAGACGCAACTGACATGACAAGGAGGCTGCCATGGCAACTGTTGTGGGTACAGCGGAGCGGCGTGCGCCTACATGTCAGATAATGAAGTTCTCAGCTCTGTCGTCCTTAGGCTCATACCGGCCTCGTCCTTGGATTGGCTGACTGTCTATTTCCCTGGATCTTGGGCCTATTGATGTATTTTCCATATTTTTGCAGTTCAGTCCTGATCAATTTGAGCATATGTGAATACAGTTCATTACAGATCAATGGTATATATGGAAGTGCTGTTCAATCCTGTCCTAATATCAAAACACTAGCTGGGGTTTGAGAATGGCGCTGTATTCAGGCCGGTTTATTAAAAGCGAGGTTGCTACACATCTGCTCATTCAGTGTGTTCTGGTGGATGCAGATAAATACAGAACAGTGATCATAGACAGACATATTCCAATGCAAGATGTAACTAGGAGGAATGAGGCTGCAGTTCTCCACACTGTGTGTGTGGGAAAAAAATACTTTGAAGGAAAACGTTTGTCAAATTCTCATCCCCTAACAGCTAATGTATTTGATATGATAATTATGTTTACATGTTTATTTGTTTTCCAGAAACTTGTTAGACTAATTAGAGTTTAATAAGCCAGTAAGGCGAAACTTTGCATGGGTTATGATGGAACCACTTCTTATTTTATCCAAATCATTTATATTATTTACTTAATGCCACCTACCGGTCTTCTATGAATATGGTCTTGTAGATTTTCAGGTATACTTTCCACTGTACAACATGATTTGGCCTGTGACAGAAACAAATCTCTTAACTGCAAATCGAGCAACAATACAGTGTGAAAATGTCTTGCAATTTGTCTCCTAAATTACTTTGTAATTGTAAAAAAGGAAATGTATAAAGCCTTCTGTCCAACCCTCAGCTCCATATACCAGGGCTAGAGAAATACATATGAGTACCTCTTTTTTTATTCCTTCCTCCTCAATCTCTCTTTTAAGAAATGTCCTCTAATGGTCTATTCTGCAGCATTTTCTAGATGAGAGGCTTTATTCTTGGTGATAGTCAGTTGCCCTCACCCACCATTGTGAGCGTCTTCTGTGCCCTGTAATGAGTGTGTGCACGCCCAGGCTATTATAAACAGCCCTTTCTGAATAAATGTCCTGGTAAAAAGCAACACCTTTCTCTGCCTGATGTATAATTTGGCCTGCATGATTCCCCATGAATCATGCTAGTACTGGCGGTGTGGGGGGGAACAAATACATGTACATATCGTGTGTGGGGGGAGTGTTTTTGTGTGTGCTATGGGGGGGACAATGCCATGTATTAATCATGTGTGTGGGAGGAGTGTTTGTTTGTGTGTGAGTTATAGGAGGGACACATACATATCTTGTGTGCGGGGGGAGTGTTGGCTTGTGTGTTGGGTGTGTGTTAAATGCTGTGTTTCAGTGTAGACTGTTGCCACGAGTGTTAAAGAAGATAGAGGGAATACTCACGAGTTCACATTTGTTTCCACCCTTGCAGCCATTGAGACAACTGACAGACCTTCAGAACAGATCAACTTCAAAAGCAGAAGAAGGAAAACGCATATGCATATATGACCACCTATTGGCATATATACCGATCAGCCATAACATTATGACAGCTGACAGGTGAAGTGAATAACACTGATCTCGTCATCGTGGCACCTGTCAGTGGGTGGGACATCTTAGGCAGAAAGTGAACATTCTGTCCTCAAAGTTGATGTGTTAGAAGCAGAACAAATGGGCAAGCATAAGGATCCGACTTTGACAAGGGCTAAATTGTAATGGCTGGCCCTTGTGGGTTGTTCCTGGTCTGCAGTGGCCAGTTCCTATCGAAAGTGGTCCAAGGAAGGAAAAGCAGTGAACCGGCGACAGGCTCATGGGCAGCCAAGGCTCACTGATGCACGTAGGTAGCGAAGGCCGGCCCGTGTGGTCCGTCACAACAGACAAGTTACTGTAGCTCAAATTGCTGAAAAAGTGAATGCAGGTACTAATAGAAAGGTGTCAGAACACACAGTGCATCACAGTTTGTTGCATATGGGGCCCATGCTGACCCCTGTCCACTGCTGAAAGCACCTACAATGGGCATGAGAGCATCAGAACTGGACCACGGAGCAATGGAAACAAGTGGCCTGGTCTGATGAATCACGTTTCCTTTTACATCACATGGATGGCTGGATGCGTGTGCACCAGGATGCACTATGGGAAGAATGCAAGCCGGCAGAGGCAGTGTGATGCTGTGGGCAATGTTCAGCTGCCATTCATGTGGATGTTACCTTGACATGTACCAACTACCTAAGCATTACTGCAGACCATGTGCACCCTTTCAGGGCCACGATATTCCCTGATGACATTGGCTTCTTTCAGCTGGATAATGTGCCCTGCCACAAAGCAAAAATTCTCCAGGAATGGTTTGAGGAACACAACGAGTTCAAGCTGTTGACTTGGCATCCAGATTCCCCAGATCTCAATCCAATTGAGCATCTGTGAGATGTGCTGGACAAACAGGTCTGATCCATGAAGGCCCCACTTCACAACTTACAGGACTCAAAGAATCTCCTGCTAAAGTCTTGTTGCCAGACACCACAGCACACCTTCAGAGGTCTAGCGGAGTCCATGGCTCGACGGGTCAGGGCTCTTTTGGTGACAAAAGGGGAACCTACAGAATATTAGGCAGGAGCTCATAATGTTATGGCTGCTCAGTGTATATTTACAATGTATACACGTGAAGTTGTGTCTGTCTGTGTGCGTGCGCGTGTGTGTGTGTTCATTAATGTGTGTAGATTTGTCTGGCAGGCCTGTCATCACTGTGGTGGTATATACCTTACGTTCCCTCCCAGGGTGATGGTGATAGACACATTAATTGAGTGATGGACACCTACTTAATTTCCACCTGCAGTCTTCAGCCTATGTTCCAGCTAGTAGGTGAAAAGGGTCATAACCGTAGACGAGGAGAAATATAACGCAGCTCAGGCAGGCCAAACATGCCTTTAGAATAGAATAATGCGCTGGATGCTTATTAAGCTATAATTATGTGTGGACATCATTTGGCATCGGTTAGAGTGTGTGTTTGTTTTTGGTGTGTGTGTGTGTGTGTGTGTGTGTGTGTGCTTCAATGGGTGTGTAAGTGTCTTTGTCTATACGTGTGTTCATTCACCCATGTGTACAGCATATGTGGGTGTACAGTGGGTAGCACAGAGTTGCAGTTTTAACCCAGGGGGTTAGGGAGGGAGGAGTGAGGAGACAGGAAAAGGAAATACAGTTCACTGGTCGCCCACCACTTCCTGTCTCTGTCTCCTACTCAGGCTGCCCACGGACCAGTACTGCATCTAAAAGCAGTTTGTTTGGAGGCACTGAGATAGAGATAAGATAGAGTCTCTAAGTGAGACAAGGCTTCGGAATGCTCTTCCTGAACAAACAATGGCTCTGGCTGTCCCTGCAGCAAGATTATGCAAGAACAGATGATTCAGCACAGATCTGATGAATGTGTACCGTGCAGTATCTTCAGCTAGATCAGTAGACTCTGGCAGGTTCGTCAACAAAATGGTCCAATCAATATGTCCGTTACGGTTCAATGTTAGGAGGGATTAGGTTTGCATTGCTCAGACTGCCTGACTTGATTGTTGCAATAAAATGACGGTGACATGAAAGATGCAGTGGGACCCCGGGCTGCATTCGGAACATGTAGTCAAAGATTAGGCAGTTTAACGATTCATCTGATATGACGTACATTATATATAAGTATGATATACTGCTATTAGCCAAATTCCAGATCAAGGGAACTGAAAGTGTCATTTGTCTCTAAGTAAATATCAGTACAACAGTCCGGAGGTCCAAGGAAAACAAAGTCCTATTTATTAGCAGTGCTGCAGTAGCACTTTACGTCCAGCAGGGGTCCTCCACTCATTAGCTGATGACTGAATGTCTTTCCTATCCCAGGAGAGAGAGCAGCTGATCTGCTCGCTGTGTCTTAATGTCTTAACTCCTGAACTTCTTTGTCCACTGACCCCTGTGTAGAGCAGCTGTCTGGGGCCCGTTTCAGATCCTTAGCTCGTTTTAGGACTTCAGACCCTGGAAAACACTCCCTCTCACAGAGATACAGTGCCTGGCAGGAGGGAGGGAGAGAGTTGGGAATGGCTGATGAAACATCTCTCTGGCAGAGGCTAGTGAACAGCCAACCCCTGCCCTCTTGGTCTCCCACATCCCCATTGAACCTTCCGCCCACTCACCGAGGAATGTAGAGACCAGGGAGGAAGATGCACGAAGCGAACCAGGAAGGGAGAAAGGACAGAATGTGTCGAGGAAGAGAGCGGGGTGATGTAGAGTAAGGGAAAAAAGAAAGAAGGGTTGTGAAATGTTGTCACGTTAAGCCATGCTCTAACGCCTGAGCTATGCTCATGGTATGTACTTGTTGGTGACATGATGTATGCCCAGCCTAAGTGATTCACTATGTGTCTGAAATCAAGATACATATATTCTATTGACCACATGGAGTTGGAGACTGACATTGTCACAGATGATCATGTGATGACGGTATGACTAAACCAACCCACAATGACAAAAACCTTGCTGCGAATCAAAAACTGGTTACACCATCTGTGTGGGATTCTTCTATTACCTGGAATACATGCAATGCATAGCTGACATCCTCCTTGGGATGCAACCAAAAACCCAGGCGGCGTCACACCTATGAGACCAAAGTCTTTTGGAATGAGGATGTGGAGAAACTCAGAAGTGTTGGGTGGTAGGAGGTGGTGTGTCCCATGTAGCTCACTTGGTAATAGCATGGTACTTGTAACACCAGGGTTTTGGTTTGAGTCCCAAAGGGGGGCCACAGTGAAATGCAATGCAGACAATACATTTCTTAGATGTGTCAATGACCAAAGCTAAATGCCATACTGCCTTTTATGAACACATGCCTGCACTGTATATTATATATACTGTCCATATATGTTGTGACTAGCAGAAACACAAACCTGTTTATGACTCGTGACATCATACAACGCCCCTAGGTATTTGAATCACTTAGTTTTTCTCACCTCTCTTTTGTCAACAAGGCGCTACTATCCTGTCTGTCTTGGCCAAATGGGCAACCGTTCTTTAAAGCACATTGAGAATGTTAAAAAAAGGGCCAGAGATTGAAAGAACGACACTCATTGAATGCGGAATACCACAGCCGGCACGGCGTAAAGTGTGGCATTGTTGATTAAAGGTTAGAGCTGTTTCAAATTCCAGAAATGAAAAGAGCTCCTCTCCATTGGACACACTGAAAGATTGGTGACATTTTGGTTGCATCAGCCAGCTGTATCATTAATGTGGCAGAAACGAAATGCCACAATGATCAAAGCCAGATTTAGAAAATAACACACAATGAGCACCTATGGTCTCTTTCTTATCTAAAAACAAACATCAATCTAAAAGCTTCCAAGTTATCATCCACCAAGTAATCATCCACCAAGTAATCAGGAGGGATGACAAATGAATTCATCATATTGTCTTTTTGTAGTGTACATTTGGGGTGGTGCGTGAATGGACTGAACAGGTGGAGGCAGGTGGTGGTGACACAGGATGTTAAAACCACACACACACACACACACACACACACACACGAGCCTCCTGAGCCGGCGCAGTTGGCCACTGCCAGAGTGTCTGTCCTCTGAGCGATGCCCACTGGAAGAAAAAGAAGGAAACCCCACAATTTCAAAGGTGCTGTTAAATGGCAGGACATGAAAATATGACACTCACCTGACCTTCATTGTCATAGTAATTTATACAAGGCCTTTGAAGGTCACCTCTGTACAGCCAGTCAGCACCTAAAACCTGCCTGACGCATCTCTGTCAGTGACTCACTGGAGGAATTAATAATGCTTTCCACATCCTTATAAAAAACACCTCGCCGGCTGAAACAGATGACGAGTTGCCAGTCTGTGTGAGATTCAACCATATCTAAGTGTTCTCAAAGGGACATTATGTCCAATACAAACTCCTATTTCCCTGCAAGGTCTCTGGAGCAAACAGAGCGGATGTATTTGCTTTTCACGTGAAAATCAATGGGCCCAGACAGAGGGGTGTTTCTTTTCTTGTTATTTACTCTCAGGCTTCATGACGTACCCCCCCCCCCCACCCCCCTTCCTGTGTTGACGCACAGGTAAGCAAAATCCCATTCTTTCCACCCAATTGGATGACAGATGCACGGGCCGGCGCCCTCCTCCTCTCTCTATTTCTCTCGCTCTCTCTTTGTTTTCCCTCTCAGCTGCTTCTCTGGTGCTGACCTATTACTGCAAATAGCACTGAACCCATTTGAAACCCACATGGAAAAACACTGCCTCTGCTAAGCATGAATATACGATTTAGTCTGTATGCACGTTGCACCTCGAAGTGAAACGTCCCCGGCCCGCAATAATCATCAGGGCTTTATTCGTGGTCATAGATAATTCATAGAGGACATGCGAAGGCAGTCCGAAATGCCCGGTGTGAGCCAGCACCAGAAACACAGTGATGAATGGCGTGAGGGGCACTTGAGCCATCTTAATACAGGTGTCTTGGTCTGTTGAATGATTTCAAAAGGTTCTTGGCCCGGCTCATATAAGTGCTGATGAAGGTCTCTGTATGCAGTAGATAACCGGTCTGATTCCATCCTAATCAAAGACAGTCTCCATTCTGACTCAGAGATATGCTAACAGACAGACGCTCTTGCTCGGGTTCCACACCAGCTAGCGTAGTATTAGAATCACAGTTGGCTGAGTCTGTGGGTTTATTATTCAAATAAAACTTCCGGTGGATCAGGCTTTTCCTCAGACTGCTTTTAGGGGTCTTCACGTGGCTCCTGGCTGTTTTTGTTGAGCCATACTTGAGGAGCAGAGGCACGATCTGATTTGCTCTGCGTTTCAAGTTGTTGCGGCCTTGAAGTGAGAGGTTTTTGGACGGAACTGCTGAGCTGCCACCCCCTGAAACTGATCTTCGAGCCAATGACAGCAGTTTCTTTTTGAGACGGAAGTATGGGGTGTGAGGGGGGAGGGAGCCAGGGAGAGGAGGGGAAGAGCGAAGGGGGGCGATAGTGGCATTCCAGACGGAGCAGAGGGCTTGAGGTGTGGGTGGAGTGGTGGTGCAAGGGTGTAGCAGAGCAAAGATCAACGTCTCTGCACTCCTGATTCCATGGCCCTGAGCTCATCACCTTTGAGCCAGCCAGCCACTCCCTCCCACCCACTTTTTCCTCCCACTCCTCCCCCTCTCACTTCACTCCGCTCAGACGTTGTTAACTCCTTGCTAGGACCTCTCTACCCAGGAGAGACAGCTCCACACGGTCTACTGTCCCGCTGGTGCAGGAAAATCAGGTTGGAAAGTTTGATTGAATTAAAACAATACATTCTACAGGAAGCTGAATGTGAATTGAATTTTAATTGAAGGAAAGGTCATTAAATCAATGAAACTCTGATGTGAAACACTTCATTGATCTATTTTTCATTTTTAAGTGACCCAACACTTACTTTTATTTGTAATTTATATGTAGTTTACAACCAACCAGGTTGTCTTGCAGATCAACATCTTTGAGGAAATGCTCTCGACCAGGAAGACCTTTTAGCAGGTGCCTGACCCTCCTGAGTGAGTCACCAGAGTGTGAGACTGAGGAATCCCTGCTGACCATGCCACCCCGCACCAAGGTGAATCTTGGCCAATATACATTGCTCCATGAGGCTCCTGGCCGCACGTTAGCCAACGATACAGTCAATGCAAACCAAAATAGTGGTAGACAGCTAGGCAATACCAGAAAGTGCAACACCTTGACATGTCGTGATTCATCAAGATTTTCAAATGTTGTTTTCCACAATTCAGTGGACTAATTCTTACAATTATTCATTAAGGAATGCACTTTGGTTATATTTCCTCTTGACATAAAGGTTCTATTTCCCAGCAAAAATGTTATTTTAAGGGAATGGTTTAAAAAAGTCTCTTTAGGTATTGTAAACCATACATGATGTCAAAAACATTACAATGTTGATGTGTGTCCCTACTGTTTTGTATAAAAAAGTGTTTAAGCATTAAAGTTACCAAACTGGCAGTTGAAGCAAAATTCTTTGCACTTCTAACGAGGTAACATGATTTTTTTAAAGATGGATATAGCATTTGAGTTGTTTGACCTATTTCAGTTGGTGAAAACAAAACCAATGGGAAAATGATTTGACTCCGGTGTAAAATTGGCCTTTGCTGCTATGGTGCAAAGAAATGCATTAGAAAACCCATATATAACACGGCTAACCAGATTTATTGTGTGACAACACACCTTCATAATAAAGGAACCAAGCTTTTTTCAGGCTGTGAAACCACTTACTTAAAAAATATGTACTAGGTTTTAATTCGAATGTTAGGGTACTACAGGTGTTTTTGTGACTTTGATCAACAGAGTAGACGAATGCCTTCGAGTTAGACTATAAAAAGTGCTCTGAGGGACCAAAAAATATGATACAAATGTTGGAAGTCCTCCAACAGCTTTGGGCCAGATGCATGTTGAGACACTGTTGCATGATAGCTACAGGTTAATACAGATGCATCTGTAGGTGCCCTTGTTTAAAATGAATGAGGGTCGGATTTCTCCGGCCAAACTCGATGTTGATGGACAGAGCCTGAAAGACACAGGCAGTGAAAAACAAATACTTCCAGTTATTGAACACCTAAAACAATATTGTTACATGACGTAACAATGCAACCGTGTTACAAAGCTTCATTGTACCACATGGCTGGGCATTCTTAACATGAGTGGCTACTAGGCTACCATTCGGGTTCTGCTGGGACAGGAGGTGGGTGGAGACTGTTTGTCTTGCCCGGGGCAGCAGAACAGCCAAAATTGTGAACAGGGTGCTCTACTTTTTATGGTTTCATTACACAATCACATTGTTTTGAGGTTTTCAATGTAAATAGTTCCCGTATTTTCCCATCATTAATTCCCTTTAAATGTATTCATTGCTAAATCCATCCATTCCAAAACAGCTGATAATTCATAGCTAGTGAAATCATACCTGTCCATGTTTTCTCAGCTTCGAGGGCGGATAACTCGTAAGGGGGCAACTCCATCATCCTGGACAGCACGATGGAGACTGAATAGACACAATTTGGTATTATTTATTGAATTATTTATTTGATTGTCTTTTTTGTTGTTGTTTTTTTGTTTGTACCACATGAAGAGCAGCCTTGGCTTCGGCTGTGGCTTATGGGGACCCAAATAAAATACCAAATGCCAAATTGTAAAATAAATAAGGTACTTGAATGTCATCTAATTAAAGAGCATTTACCACTCAGTTGATTATGTACCAAAGGCCTGCCTGGTACAGTTTGGGAGTAGATACGATTGTTTTCTGAGAAACAAACACAATATGCCAATAGAAGGTGAATCACACGGCAAATGTTGATCTTTCCATGAAAGGATCACATACCCAGTTAATAGCATACCTGTGACCTGACCTGCGGGAGGTTACCTGTCCACACACTGACTGGCAGGTTGTGCGTCAATGTGGGTAGACAGACAGGCAGGAAAGGGCGTGGTTCCTCTTCAATGTGTGACTCCTCTGTTTACCTCAAAGTTACGAAGTAAAGTGGAACTGAGCGGATCCCTGAAACGTGTCAGGATCCACAGCGACACAAGCCTCATCTGCAAACAGGAGATTAAAGGATCTTCATTGTTGGCACCTCACAATGGGCTATTACACAATATGGAGACACTGATGACAATGCCCCAAAAACACGGCGCCGAAATCTATGTACTCCGTCAAATCTGACAGCAGTGATGGCACCTGGAGACATCTTTGTGTATATAATGCGGCCACACGATATGAGACGATGACAAACAACAGTAGTGCAGACAGAAGAGAGACAGCCGGATTATATTCCAGCATTGGGATTGGAGGCTGGAATATACAGTAGGCCACAACACGAGGAATGGTCCGAGAGCTAGGATGAATAAGAAATCCCAAATTAGCACCACTGTTATCCGCATAGGGAGGATTGCGAAAGAGGCAAGCGGCAGACAATGCCGTTTGAATGTGCTGACTGTGTTGTCGTCGTTAAAGCGGTGCAGCTGACACGCAGCCAGTGGAAAAAGATGACCTTAATGATAGAGGAACTGTTAATGCACTCAGTCTCGTTTTCCAACCTCTTCGTGACCCCCTTCTTTATACACACCCACAGTTTTTCTGTCTTCTTAATGAAATAAGTGAAGTCACGTGGCTCTGTACAGACCTCCAAGAAGTCCTGTAAAAGATTAGCTTTTGTTTCTTTTTGTTTATCAATGATTCCCGAAATACGCCACTGACCCACTCAAACTACGTCGTACGACGTGACACAACTACGATTTATGAGCTCTGTCAGAAGAAGCTGATCTGGACATTAGTTCAACTACTGCAGGAACCATGCTATGGGTCAAGAGGTTTGTAATGTATACTATTAGACAATAAGTCGGCTGACAGGGAACTGTGGTTGTGAGAGAAACTGGAAAAAAACTGTGATTGGTACATAGATCCGAGATTACACAAGTAAACCCCGGTAGCGGTCACATATTGCGGGATTAAATATAATGGTTGCGTTTTAGTTTATACAAATGTGGCTCTGACATTTTTAGAGTTCAAGTGACAGAATATCAGAACCCCATCCTCACTGCAGTATTTAGACTTTCAGGAACGTGTCTTCCGTTGCCTGAGTCTTACTTCAGGAGGAGTAAAAGTGTCTACGCAAGAAAGAGTAAATTGTCTAGTGCAGTTTATCACTGTATTAAAAAATGTTTTCTAACAATCTCCCCCTCAACACTGATTCTCAATGTTAAAGAGCGAAATGCAATGATATGTTTATCCCATATATCAACGGGAAAATTCATAAGATTCTTGAACCCATCTCCACTGGAAAATTACAGTTATGTCTGTCCCAAGCTCACTGGCTGGAAACTCTGAGGGCCAAGGAATAAATGATACAATGTTGGAAGTTCTCCTCCAGCTTTGCGCCAGATGCATGTTGAGACATCATCCAACTTCCATAGCTACAGGTAGATTCAATACTTTTCTCTCCATGTCCTCATTAAGAATAAATAAGGACTTTACTTTTCCTGACAAATACACTTTAGAATAACATGGCACAGGTGAAGTAAATATATTCAATAAACGGAAAATATTAATGACATAACAGTGCCACAAACACTTCAGATTGCGAAACAGTCTAAAACTGTTTTTGATGGACTGTCTTGGTGCCAATCAACAGTGTGTTCTAGTAGAATGACAGCCCTGCAGGTACTACAGCCTGGACCCAAGCTCAGAGTGGATGTTAATGTACACAGCCAGCACTGAGGAATGTGTGAGGCAAGCAGATCCCCTGGGATAGGGCCAGCAGAGAGGTGGAGAGGGAGAAGAGGAAATAGGAATTGAGGCCAGGGTAGTGGGAGGAAGTCAAGGGGAAAAGAAAGAGGGGAGTGGAGGAGAGAGAGGAGCCTGAGGGCACAGAGGCGGAGGAGTGGTGAAACCTTGGAAAGAGGAGTGTGAGGAAGAAGTGGGGGCTTTGGCGAGCACCGGGGTGATGGGGTTGAACTAAAGTGGTTTTGGGGTGAGGAAGGAAAGTCATAAGGAACTTCAAAGGCGGGGAGGCTTTGGGAGGCCTAGAGTCAGAGGGTTTCAGAGGGGTTAGTCTGCTAACTCAGGCTCATGATGCTGTCCGCAGTGCTTCTGAAACCAATTTAGGCCAGGTCCCTGAGGCCCCTGGAGAGGCCGAGCCGTAACCGGAGGAGCTGTGAGTGACAAAGAGCAGGGGGCCAGGCAGGGAGCAGGTTCGCTGAGCCTGGGAACACAACAAAGACAAAACAACCCCACAGTGACTGAGCCAGGCTATAATACATACACAGCAGCTTTAAACACACACACCACCGCTACAAACACACAGGGTTTTTAATGGTGACATTATCAACAAGCAGTTAGCGGTCTTAAAGAATGACAGCATTAGCTATTGTCATAAACACGTTAGAGATGAATCAACCACTCCTTATTGCTGTGATCATAATATGTGTTCGCAAGCAGGAGCATGAGACGGTGATGTTCGGTGTAGAGGGTACTAACCTTTGGAGCTTTTCAGAAACGTTCTCTGACACATGTGAGCACGTCGTACAGCCAGGGAGAACATTTTGTTACCACGCATCATCAAGCACAACTGTCATATTTCCAGATTGCAACCATTCAACCATTGTATTGTAATGTCACTCATTTCACGCCTCAAATACTAGTTTCTTAGCTAACGCATATGCAACGAAACCCACACTTTTCTTCACGTGATGTTTTAGGAAGTGGTCAAAAGTGCACAACCTTTGTAATAAAACACCTGTATGATTACCTTGGTCCTTGTTATGGAACGGGAGAGAAGGGAGTGAAAGTGGAGGACAGAGCCACTAGCACGAAGCGTGGGTGAACAGCACAAACTGTACTGTACATTTAGAAAGCTGATCAGGGAGAATAGTATGTTTGGAGCGGGTGGGTGTGAATCTGTGTGGTTCTGTTGTTTTATACATGTTCTGCGGTTTGGGGGTAGTTGTGTGTTCATGGCAGCAGGGGGAGGGTATGTGAGAGAGTGTGAGTCACGCTCAGGGTCCTCTTCTCTGAGTCATAGAATTAACAGAGTTTAGAGTAGTACAGACAACTAGTCCCCGCTATCCACGCTGCTATAGTCTGTGTGCCGAGGGGCTATAGGGTCAACCTTTCTGTGCTGTCTTTCCTATGAAGCATAATGGCTATAATTCTCCTGGGTCTCTCTGTCTGTCCCTCTCTTCCACTCTCTTCCTCTCCTATTAGCCCCTAGGACCATTCCTCAAGGCTACCTGACCTGAAGACTCTTAGGGCTTCTTTACAGTACTACACTTTTATTAATGTCAGACTTATAGCTAGATTTGAGTCAGCTGTTGAATCGGACAAAAACCTTTTAACGAAGTGTTTTACCTACTACCCCGAAAAGACTGAATATCGAATAAACGTGTACATTTCAAAATAGCAAAAATCAACGTGACTCATCATTCAGTAGTTCGGAGAGCTCAGGCTTTAGCTTGGTACCGGCGTGGCAATGATGACTGCCGTCATTTTCTATGTTCCTCGTATTGATTTTAAGCCATGTAACTACAGCGAATGGTTGTTGGAGTGAAATCAAAATTGTTTTCATGAAAGTACATAAGTACATACAAAATAAACTAAACAAGCAAGCAAGCCAACTATCTAATCCTGTTGCCCCAAAGCAACAGATCATACCAAGACAGGGCAATGTCTTCTACTTCTACTTCTACTGCTCAGCTTTGTGAGCGCTGGGAGCACTGTAACCCTGAAGAAGACATGTCGATGCCGAAACGTTGGTTGTGTACTTTATAAATCACTTTTTTTGTATCAATTAGCTTTTTGGGCATGTCATTTTCTTGTTGCAAGTGTAAATAGGACATTTTATCTACATATTATGTAATTGAAATGTAATTGTTCCCACAGCATTTGTTGTGGTGTAAATATGCCCCCAGCTATCGCTGTGGAAAGTCCATCGGCATTGCTGATCTTGGTTTGGTCTCATTACTGTTGCTGTTGCTGTCGCTGTCCAAAGCCCACTGATAGTGTCAAAGAATCAAGAAACCGTGGGATCCATTTCCAAAGATACTCCTGGTGGCTACTGAGGTCTAAACACCAGTTCTTGCTCAATGTCGATTGGATCGGAATGAGCAGTGATGTAGGAAGTATGCTTCTGTAGGTTCTTCCGGCTTCATAAACAGAATCAGAAAAAAACAAAACCCAGGTGAACTTTACTGTGAGTGAGTTTGTACATTTTCCAGGTCAGTGGTCTGGTCAAAGCACTGTGCGTGCATGTGTTTCGCCTTACAGTACAGCAAGAAAATAGAAAATGTTATTTACACTTTATTTTTTTAATTAATTTGTGTTCACAACAGTTGATATAATGTACAACTATCAGCCATAACATTATGGCCACAGATAATCTCGTAATCATGGCACCTGTCAGTGAGTGGAATATATCAGGCAGCAAGTGAACATTCTGTCCTCAAAGTTGATGTGTCAGAAGCAGGAAAAATGGGCAAGCGTCAGGATCTGAGCGACTTTGACAAGGGCTAAATTGTGATGGTTAGATTTCTGGGTCAGAGCATCTCCAAAGCTGCAGCCCTTATGGGTTGTTCCCAGTCTACGGTGGTCAGTACCTATCAAAAGCGGTCCAAGGAAGGACAGGGGCATGGGTGGCCAAAGTTCAATGATGCACATGGAGAGCAAAGGCTGACCTGTGTGCTCCGATCTAACAGACAACCTACTGTAACTCAAATTGCTGAAAAAGTTAATTCTGGTAGTGAAGGAAAGGTGTCAGAACACACAGTGCATCTCAAATTGTTGCATATGGGGCTGCGTAGCCGCAGACAAGTCAGGGTGCCCATGTTGACCCCCGTCCACAGCCAAAAGCACCTACGATGAACTGGACCACAGAGCGATGGAAGAAGGTGGCCTGGTCTGAATCACATTTCCATTTACATCACGTGGATGACCAGGTGCGTGTGTGTCGCTTACCTGGAGAACACATGGCACCAGGACGCAGCTTGGGAAGGAGCCAAGCCAGCGGAGGCAGTGTGATGCTTTGGGAAATGTTCTGCTGGAAATTCTTGGGTTCTGCCATTCATGTGGCTGTTACTTTGACACTTTCCACCTACCTAAGCATTACTGCAGACCATGTGCACCCTTTCAGGGCAACGATATTCCCTGACGGCATTGGCCTCTTTCCGCTGGATAATGTGCCCTGCCACAAAGCAAAATGTGTCCAGGACTGGTTTGAGGAACACAACAATGAGTTCAAGGTGTTGACTTGGCCTTGAAATTCCGCAGATCTCAATCCAATTGAGCATCTGTGGGATGTGCTGGACAAAAGTTGGATCCATGGAGGCCCCAGGTCGCAGGACTTGAAG
Organism: Esox niger; assembly: GCA_016801105.1. Taxonomy (NCBI): domain Eukaryota; kingdom Metazoa; phylum Chordata; class Actinopteri; order Esociformes; family Esocidae; genus Esox; species Esox niger. The sequence goes on from JACXGJ010001250.1 coordinate 83,271, forward strand.
GATTTGCTGCTAACGTCTTGGTGTCAGATACCACAGCACACCTTCAGAGGTCTAGTGGAGTCCGTGCCTCGACGGGTCAGGGCTGTTTTGATTGCAAATGGGGGATCCACTCAAAATTAGGCAGTTGGTCATAATGTTATGGCTGACTGGGTGTAGTCCAAATAGGCTCTTTGTCTGATAGATGTGAGTCGCTCCATGGCCCGAACACCCGTACGAACTGAAGTGTGAGGCCATATATGTGCTTTGTGTGGAGTCAGTAACAGAGCTAGGAACATTCCACACCAAGTCCAGGGCCAGGATGCAACCGTATGGGGTAGAATGAAACGGACAGCAGTTGTCTCCCTCCATGGTCTCCTTATGGGAAAAAGGAATTGCATCGCAAGGAGAAGAAAGGAGAACAAAACAAAGAATCTGTGGGTGGCTGAAATGTCTAGTTAGAGAGGAAATGCTGTGCAGGCTGCAGGAACCTACTTCCAGGGGTCTACGTGTGTCACAGCTTATGCCTGTGGTTGGGCTTAGCGTCCTGCCTGAAGGACGAGATGTACAGGTGACTCAGTGCGTGGGTGGGTGTGTGTGGGCGTGAGAGTGTATATGTGTGTGTGTGTGTGTGTGTGTGTTTTGTGTGTTTGTGTGGGTGGGCATCTCTGTGCTGTGTGGGTTTTGGGTGGGGATTTTGATTATAGGCTGCAGGGCCAAGAACTCACAGCACTTCTGTCTGACACAACAAGCCAATGAACAGCAGATCCCAGCATACGAGTCATCCAATGACACACACACCCTCACAAACACACACACACACACACACACACACACACATACACACACACTTGTATCCAATCCCTTCTGCCGCCTCCTCACCTTATTCCAGCTTCTCTTTCTTCCCTCAACCCACCTCATCTCCATCATCTCCATCTTTAACAGTCAGTGACTGTTGTTCAGATCCATCCCCCAACAGCAAGTCCTCAGCCCACAGCAGTCCCACCAAATCTCACATGCTTTTAATCAGCCCACATTCTAGATCACATCCCGCTTTTTCCACATACCCCCTCAATCTTGCTTTCTTTCTTTCTCACTCGCTATCTCTCTCTCTCTCTTTCTCGCTCTCTCGCTTTTTGATCCTTTCTACTCCGTAAGTGTGAGAAACTCGTACCTATCCTACGCTATTCTATCCTATCCTTTCGCAAATTCCTTTGCAGGGGAGGTGTGCATCCTTGAAAGAGACAGAAAGAAGTCAAAATTCTAAATATGCTCCAACTACCACGGTTTTGAATCCAAACAGCTCCATCAGAAGGTCAGAAATCTTCCCATTCCAACTGATTGGGTCGGTGTGCGATGTCTGACAAGCGAGTAAAACACGATTACGTGTTTCCGCGGTAGTGTTCGTATTCTGCGGATACGGGTAGCTCATGAGCCTGCTGACAATGTTTTATCCTGTCAGGCCAAATAGTGAGAGAACCCCTACGGACGTTCTGTTTTCTCACCTTAATGAGACTATTCTGAGTGCTCTGCGATCATAACCAATTGCATGGGTGTATGCCTTGTGAAGAGATCAATAGGTTTCCCTTGACCTCGTTCTAGTGAAGCGCCGACAGTGAGGTAGAGATCTGAGGCAGAACCATGTGTTCACCTGGGGAGATGCAAAAAAAAAATCTGGGTGGCAGTTAGACTATAATGAGCATTCCCCAGTTGGAAATTAAGTTGGATCACAACTCATATTCTACAACTCACCCTTTCCTCTTTTAAAAAAAGTGCTGTTTACCAGAGACACCCAAAGGTCTTCAATGACCTAGTTAGCCAGGTTCTGTGGTGAGTCCTCCCCATTCGTACCAATGACAGGCTGGCTGCTCTTTTTAGCACTCGTTCTGCTCTCTCTTTCTCTTTCTCTGTTTTCACTCTTTAGACTGTCGTCTCTGACAAACGCCTCCAAAACGTTCTTTGCACACTGCTTCAAATCTATTTTTCAATGCCTGCCTCCTTTTAGTCAGCGTTCTACCCCCACCAAGAAGTGAGGGCCCTGAATGCGTAACAGGTTTCATTAGAAGGTAAACATTCTTCTGAAGACCATTGTTTCAGGAAGTGCATTGAAGTGGTGGCTACCTGCATGGGCGGGTGGTTAGACAGGACGTGACATTCAGGAGGGTCCTTCACTGAGCTACCAAGGGCAAATGTGTCACTGTGGTTGACACTTTTCAACTGACTCCTCAATCTCTGTAGGCCTGGATTTGTGTGCGTGTGTGTGTGTGTATGTGTGTGTGTGTGCGTTCTCATTGACAGATAATGTTCTCTGTCTCTGCCTGTAACTTGTTCCCCCATCCCAATCACTGGGGAACATGCCATCTTGTCAGTGGCAGAGAGAGAGGGCATTAGGGTTGAGGAACAGTTCTGTCCCACGGAGACATTCAAGAGGACATGGCTTGCAGGCATTCGCCTTTGTTTGTCTACATCTTCACTGTGATTCTGAGGGCCAACTGCAACTGACAGCATGTGAAGATCAAAAGTGACACCAGGCTTCAGACCCTCCAGAAAAGAACATTAAATGAGAGCGGAGGGTGTGATAGGAACTGTAGGTCGGAGCAGCCGTTGTTTTCTCCTGTGAGATAGAAAACATCCTCTCAGTCCTTCCATGTGTCTCGTCCCGGGTCGAAAGGGGCTGATAAAAGACCTGTGCTCTATCAGCACATTCATCTGTCCCTACCTCTGCCTGGGTGGAATTAGCCATTAGCCACACACAGCCTGCCTCATGAAGGACCCTTACTGTGAATAATGGCCAGGGTCTCATCACACACACGCGTGTACATGCACAAACACAGACACACACACACACGCACGCACCCACCCACACAGGCTCCTATGGTGGTGTGGTGCGGTAATCCTCAGTGTGAGGCTCCTTCCATTATCTCCCCCAGCGGGGTCGGTGGCTGGGTGTCCCTCCTTACATGGCTGCAACCACGGCAACCTGCACACTGTCCCGATGTGCAAACAGCGACCAGCCATGTTGACTCGGCCAGATTGCTTAGGAGGTAAGAGGTGCAGTGCTCTGCCTTTTCTGACAGATTCTGTCAGTGCCTGCCAGTCCCCCCATCTGCTCTGCTTTACACAGGTCCACACATTTCAAAGGGAAATATTCCACAATGCGCCCTCATATTGACCACATCCACGCAGATCTCTGGGGAAAAGTGTTGCACCGCAGAGACTAGGGCCGGTCCTAGTGGGCTGAAAGACTGTTTTTCATCCTCCCCTTATCATTATGGACTAATTTACACCCGGGACACCGAGTGAGTGCAATTAACTAAAAGGAAGAAACAACAACAAGACACTTTCCAGAATGTTCCAGAACTGAATAACCTTGTTATAGGGCAGAGGGTGTCATTTGAGAAGTATAGTGTATGGTGTGTCATTATATCAGCTGGGAGAGATGAGCAAACTGGGCTGTGTAGCGTGTCTTCTATTTCAGCTCCTAGATGAAGGAAACAACCCTGTGAAACACCTGTATGGTTGACAGGCACTAGACAGCCTAAACAAACTCTACGCACCTGCTTAGGTTGAGTTAATGCATGGCAGCCAGCCAAGTGGAACAGAATGAATTTGGTGGGGAATTAGGATGTTGATGTGATAGGACAGGATCGGATAATGATAGGTTTTGGTATGATTAAAATACTACCTCTCGGAAATACAGAGTTACCGTCAAAATATCATAACAAAATAAAATATTCACATAAAATGCAAATAAAATACTTGAAAATCAATAAAGTTCATGTTGTTTTCAGTGAGAAAGACCGAGGTGATGGGAGAGTGGGCTGACAGTTGCTGTCAGTTGTAGGAAGTGATGGATGAATGAAAGTGAGGAGGAGTAAAGAGGAGGTGGGGGATGGAGCTACTGGGAGCCAGCGGTGACTCCTGACCTGCACAATGGGCAAAGGTGTGGGAGGGTGAGCCAGAGAGAGAGGGAGAGGAAAGATAGAAAGAAAAGACGTGGGTCGACCTGTTTCTGGACCCAGCAGGATGGGCTGGTGGGAGTCAGAGTGGGACTGGAATATCATCCATTTGTCATCCTTCTGCCTTTCTATCACGCTCTCCCAACCTTTTCCCTTTCTTTTTCTCTCTCGCTTCATTGGCAGACCTATTTTGGGGCATTTTATGCTTCACTGACAGATGAGAGAAAGACAAAGGGTTCATGTGCTGAAATAACAGTAAGCTGGATGTGAACCTTGGTAGCAGCCATACACATGCACTCCAGGCAGTGGTTTAGATCTCCGTAGGTCTCCCCCTCTCTCTCCCCCCTTCTCCATCTCACTCCCCCGGTGTCATTCTGTCCCTCTCCCTGTCCTGCTCCAGTTTTTATCTCGTGGGAGTAAGAAAAAGGCAAATAAACAGAGGAAACTGTTTACTTCTGCCAGTGGGAAATAACAGCACATTATTAACCTTGTATTACCTTGCCTTGGGTCGCTTCAAGTGACTAATTCATTATTGTGAAAAACGACAGGATTTCTTCTGCCCTGGATATGTCTGTATGACACAGTGCTCATCTCAGAGGTGCACAATCTCCCCGATCTTTCACACATGCACACATGTAAATGTGCACACGCACGCAAACAGTCACCCTCACGCACGCACGCACACACACACACACACATTAAACAAGTCAAACTAATATCCCAGTGCCAGATGTGCCACCCACAAGCTCACATGTCCTCGACAATCACAGGAAGTTAGCGTTGACTGTCTGCGTAAGTAGAGCTGCGTGCCACCGAATAACACCAACAACCTTGATCTGTCACCACTGCTTTCTCTCCCTCCCAACAACATCAAGCCCTTTCTACATGAAATCCTTTTAAATAAGTGAAATGAAACCTGAGGAAAAAAAGGCCTCCCTCCCACCATCCCCGTGTCCCACATTTCCATCTCACGTCACAGCCCAAAAATACTCCTAACCGAGAGTTCAAGTGTTCCGAAACCATTTATGAGCTTACATGCCCACACGATTTTGTAGCCTCTGTTTAAACTCTTATCTGTCAATGAATGTGGAGGACAACAGCCCAGCATATCCATGGGAAAAAGCGAGCAAGCAGGGAGAGAACTGGAGATGAGGCAACGCACGCAGGCCAGATCATATGCATTGCCTTTATATTTAGTCCTCTGTGGGTTCCATGGGAGACAGGCAGAGTTAATGTATTAAAACCTTGGAGTGCTGGCATTGAAAACCAGATCGTACACCAAATGTCTGCCTGGCTGTCTTTCCAAGCTCTCCAGTCTCTTTGACAGGAGTGATAATTAGCTTCTGTGTATATTCTGTTAATGCATCGGCCTCAAACGTAGCGTTTGATGGCCAAGACAATCTGGTTCTGAAAGAGATGGAGCCGGTGCCATTTGCAGCCCGATTTCCTCCGTACACGAGTCTTTGTCCTGGACCACTAAGACCTGCACATTTCCCTGTAGCTCCCTCGACTCCTTCTGTAGGAGGTGCAGCTGAAAAGGTCTGCACCTCAGGGGAGATCTACTGAGTACGAGCAGCAACGCCAGTCGTGCAAACTTCTGACGTTACATCCCGCACAGACACTAAGATGTGTGCACCTGCACATACAAACATACACACACACACACACACACTCAGTTTGGACCAACCATTTATTAACTGTTTAAAAAACTGTTTTCCCTGTCCCTGAACCTAACCCTAGCCTTAACACTAACTTTAACCTCGGTAAGCTAACATTTATGTCTAAACTTAACCAAAGGCCTAAACCCAAACATTTGAAAATAACAAACGAATTAGCCCTAAACGTAACCACTAAATGACTTAAGTCCGATTAAACTTCATGTGAGGGCTGGCAAAATCTCTCACTTTCCACGATTTTACTATCGTAGTAAAACAGGAATACACAAAACAAACACCACACACACACAGCCCACAATCTTTGACATTCAAACACACACACACACACACACACACAGCAAACAAACACCACACATACACACAGACATACACACTGCCCTCTACTTTCTCTTTCTCTGCTGTGCATGCATGAGAAGAGAGAGAAGCAGCATTGATTTTTCTCTATCGTCCCAGAAAACCTGTTTTCTTGGTGAAAACTGAGACTGAATTATTAATACCTTCATTCAATTTTTATGTTGCTCCCTTGTTGGAAAAATAATGCTTCCTGAGTAAGCAGTGGTATCTTCATAACGTGTGCCTCTGCTGCCCCTCTCTCAGTAGCCACATGCAGAAATCCATGCTCTTCCCTCCCTCCCTCCCTCCCTCCCTCCCTCCCTCCCTCCCT